>PVKB01006143.1:0-72425 GCA_004027205.1 Ctenodactylus gundi | reverse complement strand
TGTGTGTGTGTGTGTGTGTGTGTGTGTGTGTGTGTGTGTGTGTGTGTGTGTGTGTGTGTGTGATTAGCCAACAAACATGGTATCTCTGGGCTGAGACCAAGAGCCCCAGGCAGGCTAAGGACCCTCAGCCCTCAAAATGCAAGTCTATTTCACATCTGCTTGACCTCCACTCAAGGAAGCAGAGCTGGCATCTCAGAGGGCTGTTTCGTAGACTGCCACTAGAGGGCCCCATTGGCCTCATCTGTTATGTGAAAATGATCCCCCTGGCAGTTGGCTTCTGGTTTATCGAAGTGATCTTCTTTTGCCCCCTGTGGATGGCACTCGAGGAAGCTATCTTTGAGTCCCCTCTGGGCACCGCAAGCCAAATGAGAGGGCAGGGTCCCATCTTCAGAAAGCGGTGCGGGAAGTCAGGATCAGAACTGAGATTCCCAAAGGGCCTCCGGATGAGGCCAGGGCAGCTTCCAGGCGCCTGCGCGAGAAGAGGGTGGCAGGCAGGGGGAGGAGGAAAGGGACAAGATCAAGGGCCACTGGACTAAGGCGATTTGTGCCACAAACCCTCCTCTCTCGTTAACAGAACTCCGTTGCTGGGGCTGGGGGAGGTGTTGTGGTTAGGATCTGGAGTGTCCCCCAGAAGTCTCATGTATTTTAATGGAACCATGTGATGTTGGTGGATTGGGGTCTGGTCTGGAGGGGTGGATTGCAGTTAAGTTAGGAGCAGCTGTGTGTAGTGGCCACACCTGGATGCAGGAGGGGCTGGTTACTGGGTGGAGACCTGAAAGGATACACAAGCTGCACCTGCCTTCCTGGAGGACCGGGACTAGTCTCAATTAGCCTCAGCTTGTCTTCCTGTTTGTCCAGGGAAGCTGCCTCCACCTCTCTCTCTGCCATGTACTTCGATTGTTGCCGGCCACCCCTGAATGGACAGTGACTGTCGAGACTGTGAGCTAAAATAAACCTTTCCTTTCCTAAGTTTTTGGGTATTGGGTATTGAGTCACGGCAACGAAAAAGTAACTAAGACAGGAGGGGAACTACGTCTCCTGCGTTAAAAAATAATAATAATAATAATAATGTAACTGACAAGCCCTAAGCCTGATTCTAAGTCTGTTCCACCTGGGGAGAGTTGGAAAAGGGCTTTTTCAGATGAAACACGGGCGGGGGCGGAGCTTGCACGTGCACACCCCCACCTCCTGCCCTCGAGGATGGGGGTCAGTCTGCAGGTACAGCAGCCACCCTGCAGCTAGGACGCACAGGTCTGGGCTCCTGAGGACACCACTGGGCCTCCGCTCCCGCCCTGCAACTCCCTGCCACCCTGAAATACGCCTCTTGCTGAAACCCCAACTGGTAGATTTGGAGGGACCCGCGCGAGCCCGGGTGTTCTTCATTCACTGAATAACGTAGCAGGGGGCAGAGTGGAAGATCGAGCTCTTTCGCTCCGGCCACAGCTCAGTCATGCTGGGACCGACAGCCAGGCACAGCGCCTATCCGAACTGGGTTCAGGGAATGTCGGACAAATGAATGAATGGGGAGAAACACAGAGCGGCTTCTATCCCTGGCCCTGCTCCCATCCAGGCGTAAGCCTGGCTTTGGTCTTCTGGGGACAAAGCGAAGCAAGTTTTTTCCCACTTCCCTCGCCAGAACCCAAAAAAACTGTTTTGTAGAGACCTGAAAACCTGAAAGAGCGGGAGGACCACCGCAGCGCAGCCGCTATCCGCCCAGGCCCCGCCCCTGGATCCGATTGCTCCTCCCCTGGCGCGGCACGTTGACGTCACAGTCTCGCCGCTTCCTCCCCTTTCCTAGCCACACTTCCTTTCCCCGCCTCTAGGCGACCCGGAAGTTGTACTTGCCGCCTCAGCTTTCCCTCCCACAATCCCTTGAGCTCTTCCTTTCCAACTTGGGCCCGGGAGAGTGAGTATGGGTTATAGGGTCGCGGCTTTGGAAATCCGTCTCCATCCTCCCCCAGGGCTGGGCTAGCTGGCACTAGAGGGTCACACCCGAACTGCCCGGGGTTCCGAGTTTCGGGGAGATGGAAACGTGCTGTATTGAAGGGCTTCTGGAGCACGGGAGGGAGAGTGGTTGGACTTAGGAAGCCGGAGCCGCAGGGTTTTCGGGTCATAATGGCTGGCTGGGCCTTGAGCAGATCTGGGCCTCTGATCTCTGGCTTAACTGTGCCAGACAGCATGAGGCCAAGGGGTGAGCGAGCCTCCTTGTCTCCTGCATTTAGATGGCTCCCGCAAAGAAGGGTGGCGAGAAGAAGAAAGGTCGTTCTGCCATCAACGAGGTGGTGACCCGAGAGTACACCATCAACATTCACAAACGCATCCATGGAGTGTGAGTATCCCGGGCGGGGCGGGCGGAATCAGTTCCCGCGGCTGCTTAGCGGGAAGGCTCTGGTGGAAACTCGTATGTCTTCAAGTTTACTGCGTGTATCCTGTTGAAGGGCTGCAGGACGTACAGTGTACTGACTGGAGATTTGCGACTGGAAATATGAGGCTGATAGGTTGAAATTCTGGAAGAGTCAGTTTTGGGAAACGGGCAGGTGACTGCTCTCTCCTCGTTCCAGTTAATACTTTTTGTTTTGTAAACCTGAACAGGCCAAAGGGAAAGTTATCTTTGCCTAGACTGCAGGACAGATAGCTAGTTTCTTCATAAAGGCACGCTGTCCTGGCTGAAAAGGGGTTACTTTTCTGTTCTCTGACACCCCCCCCCTTACAGATAGGAAGCAACACTGAGTTGTAATGCAGGAAGGGGAAATGTTGGGAGATGTGTGAACAGTGCCAGGGCAGTGTGTGATAACCAGCGCGTGATAATGCCTTTGAGATGTCAGAATTAATTTGTAGTGTTCAGTGCTTAACTAGTAATAATGGAGGTAAAATATTTGTGTACTTGAAGTGTTTTGTTGTGGTTTGTTTTAGTGGCAAAAGGGGTGATTCAGACAGCAGCAATTGCTGGAGCCCAATTTCTTTTCTTTGTTTAGGGAAAATTGTGCCATAGATTTAAATACAGCAGCGTTCGTATTGGGCCAGACCTAGCCAGTGGTGACACCGTCAGACCAGGAATGTGGACCTTTCGCCCTTGAGTGTTACTCCTTCTGCTCCCTCTTTCAGCTGTAGCCGGTACATCTCTAAACCTAAGGGCTCTTTCTAGGCTCCGCGGATTCTGCAGTAACCCGCATCATCTTTACCTAGGAGTGGGGGAAGTAGACACCAGGTGTTCAGGTAATAAAATGTCAAATGGAAAGGAAGTCGAGGGATGAAAAGGAGGGGTGCTGTTAAAAGCCCCACTGATAATGGCATGTCAAGATGTGGGTGTGAGCCACGCAGGTGAACAAGATCTCAGGTATTTTGTGCTTTATTGGGAAAGCCCTGTGGGAGGAGCTCCGTGCTGTTTGGCTTCCAGAGACCTCTCGTGCTTTTCCTACCTCACCAGGTGCTCCTGAGTTTGCGGCATGCCAACCCTCACTCTTCTTTCTGTCCATACTCATTAGTTGTAAACAGTCTCAGGATTCAAACACCTAGCTGCTGTTTGAGTTCCCCCTGTGTATAGGTAACACCCAGCTCCTGATGTCCATTCATATCCCACCTGTTCCCCTCCTGGGCTTTCTGTTTCATGCTTGGCAGTTCAGCACATGCTGAGGGCTGTGCCTTCTCAGTGTATCCGCAGTCTGAGGGCTGCAGTGTGTCGTTACTTCCTCCAGCGCTTGGCATACTCTCCAGTCTCTTTGGCTTAGTGTGAGCCAGGGTCCTTGCCGTCCTCGCCTATCAGCCGTTTGCAAGGAGCTGCCTGAGCTCTATACTTACTCCTTTGTGGGATTTTTTTTTTTTCATGGTAACTAGATGGCTACCCATAATTCCAATATCCTCTTTTCCATTGTGTGGACACTCAGTTCCTCTCCCTAACCCTTTTCATCCCTTTTTTCCTAGTAGATCTTTCTCTGTGGTACTAAATACACATCTGATACACTTGATGGCTCACTTTAATAGTCTGTGTAACAGAATTTGCCTGTCTTGCTGACTGGTGTTGTTGTACCTTCATTTCAGGATACTTAAGCAAAATGAATTTTTTTGGTTCCAGAAGTAACATAAGAGGCTAGTGAGGGTGGATCAAAGGAAGCTGCGTAGTCTTGGGATGCCGCTGGGATATTTAATCTCTACCTAGCCTGGAGCAGCTTTCATTTATGCGAGTGTTTGGCCTTCTTGGCCTGTGTAAAGTTCTACATTTCTTAATTAACTGAAAGCACAAAGTTTAAACACAAGTGTGCTCTCTCATTGTGAACTAAGTATTACTAGTGCCAAGCTTGGTTTTAAGTAGACATTGGTAACACATCCATGCCTTGAGTCAGTGCCTGGCACACTAGAACTCCATTGTTAAAGACTATCCTTAATTTCCTGAGAGGAGATTTATCTGCATTTCAGGCTTCCTTTGGATATGCATGGGCCCAGTTAATAGCATTGGGTGGTGTATATATTGGGTGATATATTTTGATCCTAGAATAGTTTTGAGTGAAAAGTGTATTTTGTGCCTGTTCTTAATTTGTTCGCTTGTGCTTGAATCTTAGGGGCTTCAAGAAGCGTGCCCCACGGGCACTTAAGGAGATCCGGAAATTTGCCATGAAAGAGATGGGGACTCCAGATGTGCGCATTGATACCAGGCTCAACAAAGCTGTGTGGGCCAAAGGAATAAGGTGCTGAAATTGTGTGTTGTGTAGTGACTTTATATAGTGACATCGCTTTTCCATATTGTGCACGTCCATATGTGATAAGTTAGTGGTCTGGTTACTGTCTATAAAGAAAACCTTGTGACACTCAGGGTGAGCCCACATCTGCAGGTAGGCACTAAATTTCACATGGGTTGTGCACCTGAGGCCCATTGCAGGAGCAGCATTGCACGGTGAGGAAGAACTTTGCAGGGATCAGACTTGGCGCCACTGTGCGGACGAGGTCCCAGTGGATTGGAATAAGTGCCTAGAAGATGGGCAAACCAGGCAGGAGCTGCAGGGGCTGTGGAGGGATCGGACATTATGGGAGCATTTCTTGGTCCTAATGGGAGGGGAAGGGCCTCCCATAGCCCTTGGTTTAGGTAGTCTTACTGTTATTACTAGGATTAAAAGCCAGGTCTGCTGTACATCCATCATGGGTTAATATCTAGGGTTGTGGGAGAGAAAACTGACCAGGGAGATCTGGGAAGTCCTGAGACTCATAGCCTGTGGCAGTGCCCCCAAAGAATCCTAAATTCAATAAAGGAAGTGCAGTCAGCTGGAGGGCTGCCGAGGGGTTGAGGTACAGTGAGAAGGCTATGTTGATAATTTTTATTTAAACACTACACAGTTCCCCATGACAAGATTCCTTGGTGGCAAAGGCAAGAGAGCAAGTGCCTTTGAGCCCACGTGACTGTGTAGAGAATCAGTATAGTGCCTGGGGTGACTGCCTTAATCCCAGGGTTACGACACTCAGTGTCCACTTGGGTACATTTTCCAGGACAGCAAGGTAGCTGATTGGAACTTTAGAAGGTGGGGGTGCTGTTGGTGGCTAATTTCTGAAGAGAGGCCTTGACTGTGACAGTGTATATTTGTACTAGGAACGTCCCATATCGTATTCGTGTACGGCTGTCCAGAAAACGTAATGAAGATGAGGATTCACCAAACAAGCTCTATACTTTGGTAACCTACGTCCCTGTTACCACATTCAAAAGTAAGTTTGCCTTCCCACAAAGTTCTTTGTCTTCTTAGCCTGAATTTACCTGTAAACTGATAACTGAGGTTTGAGCTAAGCTGATGGGCTGTTAACTTCTTTTGCAGATCTACAGACAGTCAATGTGGATGAGAACTAATTATCAAATAAAGTTATAAAGCTATGTTTGTGGTTTGGTTTCTAGCTAGGGTGTACCTTGTTTGTACAGCTAAAGCCTCTCCCCCAAGGGAGGATTCAGCTTTGCCCAAACCCAAGTACTACTAGTGAGTGGCCACCAGCCTGGGGAGTTAGGGGATGTGCGCGGTTTTTTTAATGGTGGTGATTCTAACTCGAGAACCACAGCTCTGGCAGTCCGAAGTGTGGTCAGTTGTTAAAAACTGCATGTTTAGGAAAACAGTTGCCACTGTTGGCATTTTAAGAACACTAAACTGACGAATCTACCGTCAGCATCTTAAAGCGTATGTGTTTAAGCTGCTTATGTTTGTACTGGGTATTGTACCTTCTAAATAATTGATTTGGTGGGATAACATGTCTTATTTTAACCCACTTGATATGTGAGGGTTTAGTCCCAGTTACATGGAGCTGAGGTTCAAAGGTAAAGAACCTGGAGTTTACAGTAAGAAATCTTAAAAGCAGGAGGTCGGTTGTAGGGCTTGGATTTCACAAGTGCCACCTCAAACGCTGCCATAGAGAGGCTGCTACAGTGAAGGTGGGGGTGAAGAGTCGGGTAAGCTGCCTTGGACGGCATAAGGCAAAAGGACTGAGTCCAATACAAAAGTTTCTTATTAAAAACCTGGAGGCCGACATTGATCAACATTTTTAGAAGGACATATAAAGTGAATACAACCAAATACATTAAAAAATGGTTTCAATTACCAGCATTGAAACAAAATTAGTGCAAAAAAAGCCAAATCTGATTGCACAGGCAGTGGCTTTACAAACATGATTCTTGAGGCTTCTCTGGTCCCTTGGCTGGTACAGCATAGCTGATCCTTTTGTCTTACTGGGAGCAATCATGAGCATCACAGCAGGAACTTCCATTTCAGGAACAGGATAGACACGGCACCAAGAGGAGAGATGGTACCCTGTACCACTGTCTGTGCAACTGACAGTTCATGTAAAGAATAAATAGAAATTTGAATTGCATCAGTTCCTCTAACCATAATTTTCAGGTTGTAAGTCCACAGAGCCAGCTTGTACAATGTACTCAGATGAATTAGGCAGAAATCCAAGCTTATGACAGGTATGATGACCCAAGAAATAGCCTGTCCTTTGGTATGGTGGGCTCCAGTGTCTACACAGCAAGCAGCTATCTTGCTACAGGCCATTCAACTTGAGTTCAGGCTGTGACTGGTGGCTCATTTCAAGAGTTTTGAGAGTGTACTGATTGATCTTGGCATTTTCAAGTTTGGATTTAATGTCCAGTGGCTTTTCAAAAAAGTTCACCAATGACTGTTCAGTAAGAAGTGATGCTAAAATATGCTCAAGGGAGACAGTCCAGTCCCCCTCAGCCTCCGGAAAATCCTGGGAGTCTTGAGCAGTGTGCCCAGTGTCTGCAAACACTGAGTCCTGCTCAGGAGAGGGAGCCGAAGCCTGCAGCTCCTCTGTGCACTCCTGGGAGCAGCTGCCCGAGCTGCTGCTGCGCTGGCCTACTTCCCCAATCTGCAGTAGGAGAGTGGTCACTGTGGCAATGGCTTGGTACAACTCATTTTCCTCCGGGTCTTCATGAAACATGCTGTACAGGGTTTTACAGAACTGGATAAATTCCCTCTGGAATTAAACACAACAGCACCATAACCAGGATGGAAGCAATAAAGATATTTCTAAAATGTTTTATGTATGTTCGGCAAAGCACCTTTGAAGAAGCAGAAAAGGTAATCTCTGCCCCTCAACTCAGGAAACTGCCTCAGGATCATCATGTAGACTCATGGATACCTGCTTGCTTCTTCACCCAGCCAATCAGCTTATAGAAATTAAGAGCCGTACAGACTTATCTCTATAGAGTTTATACTGAAATGTTAATTAAGCAAAATTGAGGCATGTTCATGAGGTAAGAATGTCATGCAGGACCTGAAGGAAAGCAAGGTATTGTCTGAATTCTTACGGGATTGGCATGGTAGTGTAACCCCAGCACTTGAGTCTGAGGCAGGAGGATTAAGTAAGCTTCAGGACAGTCATGAAGGAAGAAAGGAAAGTACTAGGGATAGCCAGGGACTGTTGTGCTGAGCTACATTGCCCAGTCCTTCGTTGTTAATTTTGAGACAGTTGCCCAGTCTGGGCTTGCATGGAATCCTGCCTTAGCTTGCACCACCAGACCCAGCAAAGCCAGAGATTGAAAATAGTGAAGTCCCAATGTTAGTAAGGGCTGTCCTTTCAAGGATCACTTGTATAGTTTAGAACATTTTGAAAGCCAATTCTCTAGCATCACAGCTGAGTGCAAGTGATAAACTGTCCCCTTCCAGTTGTGGTAGGACACTGGTGTGACAGCAGTGGCAGTTAACAAGGAACATGGTCTCGTACCAAGAGGTTTCACAGACACGATGGGAGAACATCTACAGCACAAGCCCAGGACATGCTGGTGCTGACCAGGATGTGTGCATGAACTGGGCAGGGAGCTTTTTAAACTTAAAAGTCGTAGAATTTCAAAATTGAAGCCACTGAAAAAGGATTCATCTGACAACTGGCCACTTAACACACAAATGGTCAGAAATAATCAGACATTTCCTAACAAGCAAATAATCATTAGTAATGACAACTTCAGGTGGCTTAACCGTCATAGTCAAAGAAAATGAGAACGTAAAGGAACTCCAAGAGTTAGATGAGTCTACAAAATAATCCTGAGGCATACGCCAGGGCGGAGCATTTGACTAGATGTACAGGGGTCCAGATTCAATTCCAAACGCCCCACCACCCCCAAGAAAAATTGTATATGCCAAATTCTACTTGAAGATTTCCCCCTACAAAAAGCAGCAAGATGTAAGAATAGGGCACTCAAGTCTGCACTTCTCTGGTTGAATTCTGAACTCTTATCATCTCATGGTGCTTGTACAGTATGAAACCCTTTTCTGGAAGACGCTCAGAGGTATGAGATCCTTCAGTATTTCTATTGCTTTAAAAGGAGAACGCTATGGCCTGAAAGCAGGGGTTCCCAATCCCCAGGGCTATGGGGTGGCCAGGTACAGGTGGGCCTACAAAAGCTGGGACTGCTGCTGATGTGCCAGGAGGTGGAGCTGCACTCCCCACCACTTCAAAGCTATCCTGATGCATAACAAGTGCCATCACTACCACACGTGCCACCCCACCCCCATGGCCCTTGCCCAGATTGACCTAGCCCTTACAGGGTGTGAAGAGCACAGCCGCGTCTTGTCCTGAAAGCCTTTGGACACCTCGCTTGAGCACAGTTTCATTTAGTTAACACACTGTTGAGCTCCCTGAAGTTATAAGATTCTGGGCTTCAGAAGTAAAGTGACCCAAACTTGTCAGATGAGTCATGGGATAAAGTCAGAGGTAAAACAAAGTTCATACCTGGCTCATTTTGGGCAACTCTTTCTCAGTTTTATCTTTTTCTTTGGCTAAATCCCTAATCATCTGCTTCAGTTGCTTCTGATAGTCAACTGTATCACCTTTAAACAAAGAAACAATTAGCAGCTTTAGTCACAGAAAACAAACAAGGAAAACTGATAGGCATTCTTAAGGGGATGTGGGATTCCATTTAGCAAATCCTACATAAAGTTAGATAAAGTGATGGGCTGAAGGAGTAGCACAGCAGTCAAGGCCCCAAGTTTGATTCCCCAGTATTAACACTGGGCGTGGTTGCACACACCTGTAATCTCAGCACTCAGGAGGCTGAGGCAGGAGGATTGACTTGAGTCCAAGGCCAGCCTGGGCTACATAGTCCAGGACCTGCCTGGACTACGGAGCAAGACTGTCCCAAATACATAAAAAATAAAATGAGCAATTCCATCAAAGAAACAGTTACACAGTTGTTCACACCTCCCTGTCCCAAACTGGGAGAAAACAAGCAAAGGACGGTGAGGGTCACCATGACCAACAAGGAGCTGTCCACGCTTCACCTGGTGAGGTTCTGGCTGAAAGCAATACGCTCTAGTAATTTGTGAGGCTGACAAGATTAGCAGCCACTGGAAGCAAGAACCACAGGATCCCTGCAGTGCTGTATCCTGGGGTAGATGAAAGAGAGACATACCATTGGACTTGCCCAACACCAAAGGTCTGGATGTGGACAACAGAGGGTTCTTGAGTGGTGACTGGCTGTCCCGGTCACTTTCAGTGAGAGCTGAAAAGAGATGTAAATCAGTACTCTTTCTGTTTAACTAAACCGCCAAGAATGATTCAGTTTTTTAGGGAGTGAACTGAGGTTCAGCCCACAGCTCCCAGCTGGTTGGCTGCGGCGTCTGCTCTGGGTCCAGGAACCAAGTGCACAGCAAGCACCGTGCAAGGGCACCGAGTTAAGTGCGTGCCTCTCACTGCAGATGCTTGGACACTGTTGTCACTACTCTGCAGATTGAGAGGATGTCACTGATGCTGACCTGGAGAAGACTGTAACAAAATCCCATTCTATGAAACTAAAATATGCATGCACATATACCAGAAAACTTCAGAAAGAGCCTAGGTCTCTGCATGGAATAGTAGGTGATTTTAAACTTTTCATAGTTATATAAATGTAGCAGTGTGTTCTTGATAATTTCTGTGTTAAAAAGCCTTACTGAATACAAAGCTGCAAGTCAGGAAGAATTTGCTGGTGGGAATGTACAATGGTTTAGCTGCTTTTAAAAGTAATCTAACACTACCCCAAAATTAAACAAAGCTCCCACTTGGCCCAGAAATCTGACTCCTAGGCATCTGAGAAAACTGGAAATATTCACACAACACCTTGGACAAGGGGCTGGAGGAATGACACAATGCTTGCCTTGTAAGTAAGTGCAAGGTCCTGAGTTCAATTCCCTAGCACCACATAAAAGCTGGGTATGGTGGTGCACGCCTGTAATCCCAGCACTGTAGAGGCTGAGGCAGGCAGACTGTCCTGAGTCCAAGACCAGCCTGGCCTACAGAGCGAGACTGTCTCAAAAACAACAACAACAAAAAATCTTGCACATGAATGTTCATAGCAGAGGTGTTTATAAAAGGAAAAAAATGTTCATTAATGAACTGCAGCAGCAGCGTCATACAGCGAGTGTTACTTAGCAGTGAAAAGGGATGGAACATGTGATAGTGCCCTATAACCTGACGAATCTTAGAAGTGAAAGTTGACACCATCTCAGGTTTATTTACATGAAATGTCCAGAATAGGCAGTAAACAGCAGGCTGTACCTTGGGGAAAACAGATTGGGAGGGACCATAAAAAGATGGGACACTTTCTTGGGTAATTTATGTGGTCACTGCCCAAGTCTGAATAATGAAAAACCATCAAGTGACTTGAATGGATACGAGTTATAGCTGGTAAAACTTTGATGCCAAGGGATTAAGGAAAGATCCTCATTCCTACAATAATTTACTAATGAGCCGTTCACTGAAAACAAAGGTGAATTCATTCATGTTCAAGAAATGTCCACAAGGGGCTGGAAGAATGGCACAGTGGTTAAAGCACTTGCCTTTCAAGCACAAGGCCCTGAGTTCCATTCCCCAGAACCACATAAAGCTGGGTGTGATAGTGTATGCCTGTAACCAGCACTTGGGAGGCTGAGGCAGGACTGCCATGAGTCCGAAGGCCAGCATGGACTAGCAAGACACTGTCTCAAAAAAGTCCACAAGATGGCGCCAAAGTTCTGGGAAGCTGCTCTATTTGGAGGGTAGGTTCCAGGGTTTAGGGAATTGCATTTCCCAGCTTCTTCTCCAAGAAATTTAGTTAAATCACCTCCTCCAGCTCCCCACCCAGTTTTGCCTACACTAAACTATGCAGTGCTGCACTGGTGATAAAAGGAAAAGGAGGAAAATCAAACACTGGCTGGTACGTGGGCAGTGAGGATGGAAATGCCTTTCCTAAACAGGGGCCACAAGGACACCGGGAGGTTGATGGCCCAAAAAAGAAGACACGTACTCCAGCTGTTAATGGCTCTAATGGGAGAACTGACAGCTGTGTTGGGGCACAGGGAAGAGGATGGTCAATTATTCAGGAGATGGGTGAGCGTCCGGACAGGAGGCAGGTAATCCATCAGCTGTGACAAGCCAGAAATGCCAGCCAGCTGCCCAGCCCCAGACCGCCACTTCCCAACTTGTCGGCATGGCCCACACAGGCATCAACACTGCTTTTAATTCACTTGAGAGATGGGGTTTGTGGTCATACAGGGGATCAAGTACAGAACCAGAACCTTCACACTAAGCTACATCCACAGACCTCTTTTTTGATTCATGATATCAAGCCATGGTCTTGCCAAGTTAGCCAATCTGGGCTCGACCTTTGATTCTCTTGCCTCTGCCTCTCAGACTACTAGGCTTGTAAGGCCTGCAACCTCCAGGCCTGCCTTTTTGTTTTAGATGTAAGATCTCACTTTGTAGTCCAGGCTGGCCTCACAATCCTCTCACCCAGCCTCCAGAGTTGTAGGTTTATAGTTGTACACCATCACACCTGGCCTATATAGTGCTAGGGAATTAAACCTAGGGCCTTGTGCACACTGACCACCGAGTTACACCTCCAGCCCTAATTCACCATCTTGACAAAACTTCCATCGGGTAGTTAAACCCTCTTGGTCACATGTAAGACCAGGGGCTAGGGGAAGGAGGGAGTCTGCATACACAACCCAGAGCAGCTTGAATTTTATTTTGTTTGGGGTTTTTTTGTTTGTTGAGACAAGGTCTGCTCTGGAGCCCAGGCTGGCCTTGGACTCGTGGTAATCCTCCTGCTTAAGCCTCCCGAATGCTGGTATTTACAGGCATGTGCCACCACAGCTTATGTGGTACTAGGGGACCAAACTTGGTTATTTAGCCCTTGACAAAGTGCTTGCCTAAGCTTTAATGGCTGAGCCATTCCTCCAGCCCAGCAGCTTGAATTTTAATAGCCATCACCTTCATTTTTTCTTTAGTGGTGCTGAGGATTGAACCCTAGGCCTTACACATGCTAAGTAAATGCCATCTCTGAGCCACACCCCCAGCAATAACAACATTCAGCATGGATCCAGACCAGCAGGTAAACCTTTGCTAAGGCCACTCTGCAAATCACACGCTTCTTGAATCTCAGTATTCCCACTAGGGTTTAGTGAAGTGTCCCTGCAGCCTCATCTCCTACACAATCCACCAAACACCGCCAGCTGCTCCGTGTGCTCCCACTGTTTTCCATCTAGTCATTCTGTTTCCCTCTAACAGCAACTCTCTTCTAGGAAGTCCAATTAGTGAGATTCACTGGACACAGTGACCAGCATCTAGCTATTGAGCTATTTCCTAGCCTGCAGTAAAGACTCAGGATTGCACAGTCTTCTGCAGTAGCCTCCACCCTTGATGTGGCTCCATATCCCACGTATTTCTAGGGCGTGTTAAACAGCATTGCTTTCACCACAGAGCAAATCGAGTGAGCTCTTCTGGGACCTTTGGGGGCCTTGGCTTTAGCTTCTCATGCCTCTGCTTCCTGAGATGTGACAAAGACCTCTGCCTCTTGGGTGACCTGCAGAGGGACAGGCTTTCTCTGCACCAGGTAAGCATTTGTGGCAAATACTGGGGCACTTCAACTGTCCTACCTGCTTTTGGAGCACAGGACTAAGACTTGGAGGCTGAAGTCTTTGGACCCATAGATTCAGATTTGGGGTAATCCTCGTTAACACTTCCTAATGCCTGACTAGCGTGACTCTTTAGTTATATCAAAAATTCAAATATATGGCTTAAGGCGTAGCTGTATGGTAAAGCACTCGACTAGAATGTTCAAGACCCTGTGTTTAATCACCAGAACAACAAAAAAAGTTTTCAAATATTGAACTTACATATCGAATCATCCATTTAACAATTAAAATTCAGTCATACAAAAGAAAATTTGAAGTCAAAAAGCCAATAAATTAAAAATATATCAGCATGGAAATTCTGTATATACTATCTGTGTAATTTTTCTGTAAATTATTCCAAAATGAGCCAATTCAGGAGTACTGGATACAAATGGCTGATGATTATAGAAAAGAATGGTAACAGAGAAAATGCATGTATCCCATATTAGTGTATAAAACTCAGTAACTAGGCAAGAGGAGTAGGAATGGCACATGCCCGTAATCCTAGTACCTGGGAGGCTAAGGCAAGAGGATTGTGAGGTGCAGGCCATAATGGTCTACACGGTGAGTCTGGGCTACACAGCTAGACTGTCTCAAAAAAACTCTTTAACAACTGAGATTGACTTTGAAAAAGCAAAGAACCTGACTGATGTTAAGTAGCTTGAGCTAAAGCAGGGGCTGAGGGTGGCCTTCTGCACTCTTGGGGACCTCCTGCATGAAGCAATGTGTGGCATGGACTGCATGGACACTGCCAGTGTACCCAGCAAGTAGTTAAAAAAGCACTCAGGATCCCATGACCCAGTGACCTCCTGGGGCCCACCAGCAGCTCCTGCCCGCTCCAGGCTCCACACTGGAACTGTCTAACACCAGAGCCACAGAACTAGGGTGGGACCCTGTGCAATTTCCCACTCATCCCTATTAAAGATCCAAGAGACACTTAAGGTTTTGTTCTTGTCAAATTTGATCTCATAGGTTTCTAAATGACTTCCTTTGTTCCTGCTTACTGCTGTGTGAATTTGATGGAAGTCTTGCATGCTGGAAAATGGTACTTAAAGAGTAACAGCCTAAAATACCAGCCTTCTGAGATAACCAGGGCCTTGCTCCCCAGAATGTGCTCCAGGCCAGCTATTCTCCAGCCCATGGAGGTCACAATGTGGCTGGGACCCAGCACCTAGTCACAAGAGCCCTAAGGATTCTGGCACCCACTGAGGCTAGGTAGCCCAGCCACAGGCATAGAGCACAGTCCTTCCGATTGCGATCTGCAACCTAAAATGAGAAAACTTTGTTGCCTGAAGTCTAAATGAAACTTACAAATGACAGCCTCGGTTCCTTGTGTACTAGGACCTTCTCACCTGGAGGAATGTGAAGCCTGTAGAGCAGCTTGATTTTCTCATTCATTTCTCCATTGTACATCGTATCTGCAAAAAGAAATTGGGCTCACATTAGTCATGGCAGAGTCTCTGTGGACAGGGAACCTGTCAAAGCCCAGGACTGTTGCCCCCAGTACTCCCACTCTAGACCTACACAGAAACAAAAAGCCCAGCTTCTAGGCTTTGGCTGGTGACAGCTATGAGGTAACCTCATGAATGTTTTCTGCCCATTCAAAGACCTGGTGGACAGAGAGACATAGCTCCCCACAGCCACAGCCTGGAACAAGTCAGCAGCCCCATAGGTGGAGGGAGGGCCTGACTCCTAGTAAAGCAATCTGAGAGGAAGCAGCAGGGTGAAACATGAAGGCCACCACATCCCGTCAGGCCAGTTGCAAACGCACATCCTTGGATGGCTACATGGGCTCCCACGGGCCAGTGTTTCACCTGCAGGATGCCCTGCACCAGCTCACCGCAGCAGGACCCAGAGTCCTACCAAGACAGCCAACGAATGCCTTGAACTCCAGGAGCTGGTCCATGTTGTCATCCAGGAGCCGGAAGGTCCTCTCGGCGAGGATCTCCGTGTGGGCCCCACAGGTCCACGGTGACACCAGCTGGAAGAGGTGCACGAACTGCCGGGCGTCGATGCGGTACTGCTCAGCGTAGGGCCGGCTAGGGTCATGGCGCAGGACTGCAGGCCCACGCGGCTCCCAGTAACAACTCATCAAGTGTTCTCTCTTCAGACAGGGCAGGGAGAGAAGGCTATGAGGTTGGCACCCGGGCACATGGCAGCCACGCTAATGCGGACCACACCCATGACCTGCTGCACCTCAGATGCTGTGTATTCAGTTAACAATGATGTGACACAGAAGTGATTACAATGTCACCACCCAAACTTGCAGAGGTGCTTCCCGTGGCCTTGCCTGGGTAGAATTTTTATTTTTATATTTATACATAACAAAATTTTTCATATCCAGTTTTAAATGTTCATGCAGCTCAGCTGGCAACTTTAATCAGGAAGATGGCAATTTTTATTCTGCTATTTGCACTAAAAATCATTATTTGGAAATCTGAGGATTGGACAAGACATGGAAAAAATTATTAACAGACCCTGGCTACATTACAGTGAAGAAATAGGGGTTGGACCCAGTGGGAGAATCAAGATTATTTACTTTTTAATACTTTCAGAATTTTAAACCACATGGATATATTAACAATTATAAAAAGCTTTAAAAAGGGCATGTTGAAGTTCTGGGAATGGACTGACGACAAAAGCATCAGTCACCAAGGATGGACTATCCTCATTTCCACCACTGCCTCCAATGCTGGGGACAGAACCCTGGGCTTGCCCCGGGCCAGGTGTGCCTTGCCCCTAGGCTATACCCGAGCCCTGTGGCTCGCTTGCTTGGCTGCTCACTGCACTCATGCTAAATACTCTCTCTGAACATCACAACTCACAAAGAGCCTGAAATGGTTCCCAATGACAGCAGAGCACTTTGACTATTTCAGTACCATCTGTCTGCCAGGATGGACAGAAACAAGTACAGGCCAAATGCCATTTGTCATTCCAGGATCATATTCACTGCAGTCACAGTCTTTAAACTCCCATGGCAGAATGGGTGTGTGAAACAAGGCAAATAAATCCGTGTTTAAAACCTCTTAGACACACCATGAGTGTATAACAGAACACTGTCTCACAAGAGATGTGTAAGATGCTGCCCAGGACCAGTACCACTAGGTTTACACGAACCCACAGAACAATATGTAGGGTGAGTAAAATATATGGTAGGTGTTAAAGTTTTTACAGTAAGACATATGACCATAAATCCCCCCCAACCCTCACTTTGAATATACTTATCCCACTGCTCTTAGCATTTTCTGAAATCTGAGATACAACCAAAAATCTGGTGAGTGCTAGTGCCACCTGTCACCAAATCTGGCACTGTGAGACTTCTGGCTCTCTCCCTAGGTCAAAATGACCAGGAAAGGTCAACATGCTAAGTCACTTGAAGACACTGTGTTAGTCTCAGCAGCACAACTAGATTGAGTCTCAAAGGACTTCCAGCACCACTTCAGCGAGTGGCAAAATGGTACGTGCGCTCAAAGTGAGGGTGCATTAATGACAGTGTGTCTTTTACAGTAATATATTTTTGAAGTTTAAACATTCCAGTCATGCCTAAGAATAAAGGATCTGAGCAGATGATTCAAGAGTGTACCAATAAACAATGACCACAAACTTAACAGGGCCATGGAATCAATGCCAGGTGGCTGTGGGGTGTGGAGTCCTCCTCCTCTTACAGAAACCTTAGGATTGTAACTTGAAAAAGCAAAATTATTTTATAGCAGTACTAAAATTTGGTACGCACATGTGCCATGACCCAAAAGTACCACCTTCCAGAACTCATCCTACAGATAGAATAGCACCCAGCCAGGATCCATGATCCAGGATGTGTGTGCAGGGTACTCAGCACGGTGCTGTTCCTAAAGCAGCCGACATGGATAGTGTCACCATTCCTCAGGTCAGCCCTCAAGGAAACTATGATCATTAGGAGAGGACGAGGAGACCCCGGCCCCCAGGTACTGACCAGAAGGTCACAGTGTGGGTTCAGCCTAGGAAAACTTGAGGGCCACTGAGTATGGTACAAGGTGCCTTCTCTAACTGGGGAAGCCAGTGTGAGCACGCTTGTACAGTGCACCCACAGTTAGATGTAAGTGGGAAAAGTCCCAACAACCGAGTGCTACAGCAGGAGTGCCGCACTAGGCAGCAGCATGTGCCGTCAGCCTCATGGCAATCTGAATGCAGTGAAGGGACTCAGGCCCACCAGGAGGTCCCCACCACCACAGTTCCCAGCAGGACTTGCTTCCTGCAATTTCACTCTGCCATCTCCACTGCTGCCTCCCTTCCCGAGTGTCACATAATGTTTTCCCCCCAAAAAATGTGCCTCATGAGGCACCTGAAGCTGTGCTTTGCCTAGAATTTCAACAAAACTGTAAGCTAAACATTGTCTCAGGCTTAGAAATCTGGTTTACTATATTAAGTACTACCAGTATATTATGCTGCAAAATCCTTCAAAAACAAAGGCTGGGGCTGAAGAAATAGCACAGCACTTAGGGTGCTTGCCTAGCCAGTGCAGGGTCCTGAGTTTGATTCCCCAGAGCCATGAAAACCAAGTGAGTGAGACACGCCTATAATCCCAGCACTTGGGAGACTGAGGCCGGACTGCCGTGAGTTCAAAGCCAGCCTGGCTACATAGTGGCCCTAGGACCATCTGGGACTACAGAGTGAGACCACATCTCAGATAAAAATGGTGAAGACAAAGAGCATGGTGGCACACATCTGTAATCCCAGCTACTGCAGAGGCTGAGGCAGAAGTATCACAAGTTCAAGCCCAGTCTGAGCAATTTAATGAGATCCTGTCTTAAACAAGGGGGAGAGGAGTAGGATGCTTAGAGGCAGGAGCATCACGGGTGCAACCCTCAATTCCACCAATTATCTAGGTAGCTAAACAGCCAGTCAGGAGAGGGTGGAGTGAATAGAAGCAGTGCTGAGAACAGCCTCAGGGAAATCCACGCTCCCGCCACAGCAAGGCTGAAGCACACCTACGTATGCGGGGGTGGGGTGGGGGGCGCAGCACAGCCCGGCTACTCCCTGGAGATGACTCAGTGAGGGTCCCTGTCAGAGCCCATCGAGCCCTCTGCAAAATGCAGCCACCTCCTCACTGTGAGGGCCACACAGCCAGGCTGCGGCTCTCCCAGGAATACCTGCCCCACCCCACCTCCAGATGCCAGGCTGCTGGAAGGTCAGCGCCCTCTGTGAAGAGGATCATATCGGCAGCAGCAGGCCCCAGGTGGCCTCCTGCCCCTCCATGGGAGGGCTCCCCCACCTGGGTCCATCTCTCAGCTTCTGTGACATCTGTACCTTGAATAAGTCGTAGAGCTCCTCCAGGTCCTCGGGGGGAATGGAGACCTCAGGGATGACGACGCGGAGCTTGAGGAATGAGCACAGAGACAAGGTGATTCTGGAACGTGTGGGCAATGCTGCCAGACTCACCTGGCAGTGGCCAGCCCCCCTGCTGTTCTGTCCCCAGCCTCTCCATATCCCACAGAGCACCTCTGGACAGAGGCATGGCCACCACGGGAAGGCAAGCCAGCACACAGCTCGCCCCGTGGGAGGATGCTCAGGCTGCAGCTGGCACTTCATGCAGGCTGCACCTCACTCCCATCTGGTAGCTCAGTCCCTGTTTACAACCAGAAAAACTGAAGCTGCAGTGTCCACCCACTCACAATCCAACTCTAGAACCCTTGTTATTTTTACACTACGTCACTCCACAAAGTTTTTAAGTCACTATTACCGTCTCCCCTCTGGAAAAAACCCGCCCAGCATGCTCACATGCCCTGCAGTCCTCTACGCACCACATTCTGCTTAGTGCTGTGCTCATGCCCCTGCAGGACCCTGATCCGGTGCTTACAGCGCAGGTGCTCAATCTGCTCCACAGACTGGTCTCCGAATTTCTGCAGGGGCACCAGGAACCACACACGCAGAGTCCCCACTGTGTTGAGACAGAGGAAGCCCTCTCCCGGCATCCCACCTCCCAGGCATGCTCCTAAGGGCCAGGGCATTGGGTGACAGGATGGGGCTCTGGTACCTCATAGGCATCCCGGATCAAGTCAGCAATATCAGTCACCGGGTAGGGCTCCGGGTCATCATCGTCAAAGAAAGCATGGTGGCTGCCGATGGAGGGCCCAGGGCTGTCTTCATTCTTAATGTGATCTAGGAACCTGAGCATACCCCCAGTTAAGGGCCACCTCTCCCCTCCCAGGGCACCACACATGCTAGCCCATGCTCAAGATACCATGGCCTGGGAGGCAGCCAGGAGCAGCTGCCATGGTCACTTCCAAGAAGAGCCCAGCTCATCGGCCCTGCCACTCTCCAGGAACATCAGGATAGACTCTGCACCTATGTGCAGCTGTAACTCCCACCATACCTGACAGCCACCTAGCATGTGTTGTTGAGCTCCCCATGGGCCCATCCTACCATGATCCTCCGCTCACTGGTACCCTGACATCAAAATTGCATGATCAAAAATTATAGTGTTTACATTTAAAACGATCCATTGTGTAAAAGACACATTGCAATTAACCACCCCCCCTCCCCAAACCAGTCCTGCCCTTCACTACCTATACAGGTATCCTTCTGGTCCACTTTGTGAAGCAGCTCCCAATGTCCTCTTAAATGAACAACTTTATTTTGTTCTAGCTGCCTCCACGTCCTGAACAGTTTCTAAACATCGACCTTCTGTGGTCATTTTGACTTCGGGGAAGAGCCAGAAGTTGCACAGTAACAAATCTAGTGAATAATGTGGATAAGGACACACCATCATGTTTTTACGAGCCTATCTTTCCACTGGTTGGGAGCAGCGCCATTCATTGACCATATTTTTGACTACACCTAATAAAGCCATTCATGAAAGAAGAACTTCAGAACTACCCCATAAGGTGGCAGGAATGATGGGATGGCTGGAAGCAATGGGGAGGACTTTGGAAGGGAGTAATGGCAGTGTATCTTTTACAGAAATAAATGTTTTATTTACATATTCATCATAGTTTATTACACTGAATAAAGTGTGTGAGATCCCCAGCAGGCTGTTCAATGTACCCCGGGGCTCTTCAAGGTTAGTAAAAGTCCATCTGCAACTCAAGAAACAGAACCATCCTAGAGAAAAGTGTTACAGCTCTATTCTTGTACTGCACCCGTGGACAGGGTAAGGGAAGATAGTGGGGTGGCTGTGGGGACACCATAGGGCAACAGGTGGCCAGAGAGAATACAAGGCAGCGCCAGCATGTCCACTCCTGTGTTCCCCCAGAACCCCACCTGACGCCTCTCCCCACCCCGTTAGCCGGTAGGCCCACCTGCTGAGGATCATGAGGGCCTGGCCATCATCCTTGCTGCTGCACAGGGCCTCAGCGTTGGCCTCGAGCACAGCCAGCCCCAGCTGGAATATGGCTTTGATCCCATCGTAGAAGAAGCAGTCTACAACATTCACAGCACTTTCCAGAGGCATGATGCTGAGAAACAGGGTCAGGAACCATGAGAGCGAGACGGAAGCCAGGGCCGAGAGGTCATTCAGGTGCCCCGCCAGCTCCGGGAGGTGCTCCCTGATGAGCTCCTCAAAGACAGACTGATCCACCTGAGCTCCTGCAAGGAGAGGCCGAGCTGCGGCGGGAAGGCTCACACTGCACACCCAGCCCAAACTGAGACTGCGAGCTCAGGAAAGGACCCGCACTCAGCACTGGCTCTTGACATCTCGACCAAGAAATTCAATGGGTAGATAAGAAGTCTTTTCAGATAACTGCACTCAGTCAGCTGGACATCAGTGTGAGGGGCAGCAGGAAAGCACTAAGCACTTCTTGGTGACGGAGACCTTCCATCTCCCTGAGGTAGGTCACACACTGTCACAAAGAGTCTAGCATTTCCTGTCAGGAGCTGTGTCACAGCAACAGGCAACCACCAGTGGCTCTGACAACACACCTCCCAGTGAGCCTAACTTTGTTTATTCCCTGCTACTCTGACCATTACACAGCCTCCCCCCAGAGAAAACACAAAGGGGCATGAGCCAGCCAAACATACAGGCTCCCAGGGGCCTCCTGCATCCACAAGACAGTCACCTCCTTCCCAGCCCAGCGCACATCCCTAATGTTGCTGCCACAGCTCATAACAGGGAACTGCTAGGCCCTTTGTGACAGTCTGCGACCTGCCTCAGAGCCCAGCTCCCCTCCCAACTCCCAGCAGCCATCACAGTTCCTACTTCTCATGTCAGTCTTTAAAGCACTTTCTTCCTGCCTTGCCCCAGCTGAACACTGGTCAACGTGGCCTCAAACGAGCTCTTCCATTTCTGTTCTCACTTGTGGCCACTGCTATGTTAGCGATCTCTGCCTCTCATCTCAAAAGTGCACAGAAGGGCATCACCAAACCCTAACCATCTCAGTGTCACTTTCTCTACCAGAAGGTCCCAAACCACAGAGATTATACACTCAAGCCACAACCACACAGAAAACGGGGCTCTGGATGCAGGGGCGTGGGGTCAGGGGGACAGCTTTACCCAGAGCCCCACGATGGTCTGGGTATGCCTAGGTGCCAGCTCCCTCAAAAGATGCATGTGTTAAATGCCTGGTCCCCAGGGTGGCCTAGAGTGGGCTGTGGGACCTACTGGGAGGTCCTTGGGTCCCTGGGGAAGAGGAAGTTCTTATGAGAAGGGAGCTATGCAGGAGCAAGCCCAACCCTGCCAGCTCCCTATGCTTCCTGGCTTGAGATATGGCCCCCTGCCCAGCTCACACTCCTGCCATTGCTATCCTCATCCTCGCCCAATGCGTCCTCCCGAGAACTGAGCCAGTGCAGGCACCGGGCCCGTGAACCTCTGAAATCATGAGCTAAGTAAACCTCCTTTGCTTTGTAAGTAGCCTGCATCAGGTACTCCATTACAGTAACAGAAAGCTGATTCATACAAGCCCAGGCAGCAACAAATAAAAATGTTCTTAGGACCTCTTTACTGAAGTAGGGACGTATGTAAGTGTGGGCCTTGAGGGACAGAGTCCCACGCCACCACCTCCGCTCCTCCAGGTCATAGCGGGCATTTCTCCGTCACTGTCCTGGAAAGGGATCAGTGCAAATCCACTCATTTTCACATTCTGGCTCATTCTTGGGCCTAGAGTTTCCTTCTCACACGCTCAGCTACCCACCTAGTATCAGGTCTCCAGTCAGGAGCCTACTGGGGCACCTCGCTATGCTGTCCTGACAGCCGGAGCTGCACGGAGAACCCCCATTAGCTGTGCAAACTCAACAGTGGAAGTGTGCTTGTGCAGAGAGCTGAGAGCAGCAGAGGAGCCGCGCGAGTAGGACTGATGGTGACACCTCGCCTGGACCAGCGTCGGTCCCTGGGAACGGCAGTGGAGGCAATTTACCTATCACTCGGCGGTTGAAGTAATCAGGCAGCATCCGCTCACACACAGCGACCAGCAGCCAAAAGGCCTCCTCCTCCTTGGCGTACAGCAGCAGCACAGAGGTCAGGATGTTCATGGACTGCAGAGAACAG
The DNA here is from genome assembly GCA_004027205.1 of Ctenodactylus gundi. Classification (NCBI taxonomy): domain Eukaryota; kingdom Metazoa; phylum Chordata; class Mammalia; order Rodentia; family Ctenodactylidae; genus Ctenodactylus; species Ctenodactylus gundi. The sequence continues at coordinate 49,577 of PVKB01006143.1, read as the reverse complement.
AGGGCAACAGCTACTGAGCAGGCCACACAATCCACACAGACATTAAAAATGCCAAGGGTTAAGGGTATAGCTGAGAGCAGCAGCCCCCAACCTCTTCAGCACCACACTGACTGCAGGACAGACCAGGGTGGCTACAAGCATCCCTGCCCCAGCCCCACCTCAGATCACCCAGCATTAGACCAGGAGCACGCAGCCTCTGGCACTCGTGCAATTCACAGTAACCTGTCTGTTCAGGTGCAAAGGTTAGGCTGGCATTTCAGCAAGTGGGGAGCAACTGGAAAGACAGATTACGCTGGCTGGCGGCTGATCTCTGGGTATGCAGCCATGATGCTGGTACCGGTCCATGACCCAGGGGTTGGAGAGCACTTGTCTAGTAAGGCCCTGGGGTCAGTCTCTGGCGCTGCAACACACACCACATGTACACACCACACATACATACTGACACCTGGAAACAAAGGACCATGATATTGCACAGTACGCACGGGAAATGGTGGCGTGATTGTGAGTAATCAGCCACCATCCCGTCCCCACCCTGTGCCCTCCACAGCTATGCTGGATTTAGCTGTCCCCTGGGCCCAGGCTGGGCCAGATCTAATTTCTCCGCAGGCTCAGGCGCCTGCGTGCACATACACACCTTCACCCACCCTCATGACTTCACTTACTCACAAGAAAATGTAGTTCAAAATTCTAAATTTCTCAAGGTCAGAAGCTTCCCTGACCTTGTCTTGCGAGAGGCCTTGGTGGTGGTTTAACTTCCTTATTTTCATCTTGGGCATGCTGACAGCACCCTCCACATGAATAGGCTGAGGACCTCCACCTCCAGGCACCCTTCCTGAGGGAGAGGAGCCCACCCTTCCACAAGCATCACCATCCTAAACCATCTGTAGAGTTTTACATAGCTCCAAGTGTTCTATCAGGTCATCTATGGTGCAAGGTGCCCTCTGAGCCTTAGCCACGGTCACCCCAGTAAGCAGTGGGCCTGGCCCAGCTGCCCACAGGCCCGCCAGGTGCCAAAGACAGGCTAAGGGTGCACTCGATTATTCCCGAGGACCCTATGGATCCTGACTTGGAGGTTTTCATCAGCGCCCTCTGACCCCATGAGCCCAGCAGAGGGCAGGTGGCTTCAGCGCTGCTGCAGCCCACGAGGCTCGTGCCAAACTAAGCTGGCTCTATGAGCTTAGCCACTCGCCAGTGTGGACTTGTCCATGTCGCTTTCTGGCCTGCTGCCCCCTCGCTGAGGCGGCAAGCATTTCTGCTATGTCTATCGGGGGGCATTCGTGAGACACTACCCACTTCTTGCTGGGTTTGAGGGGGCAGAGAAGATGGAGTCACGCTGACCCACAGCCAAATGGCAGGCTCATCTTCATGAGGCACTGGGCCAGTTTCAGACCATGGCCGTGCGACTGCAAGGCGATGCTTCCCTCTGGCCCTCCTTGAGCACGTGCTGGTGGTGAGCAGACCGAGCTGCAGCACCACTGGTCATCACGAGCCAGTCCTGGGGACCAGGCCCAAGCTGTGGCAGGCAGCACCCACCTGGCAGTACCCAATGTGGGGGTTGCGGTGGGCATAGGCCGTGAGGACCCTCCGGAGGGCGGCGATGCCCGTCTCACTCTGGAAGGCCGGGTGCTCAGGCAGGGAGCGATGCAGGTCACGTTCTATCTCCTCGGTGACCAGGCAGTGCCGCCCCAGGGACTCCTCCACCAGCTGCCCATAGTAGCCAGGGTGCGACGCAAGGTCTGTCACGGCATCTGCAGGTGCAGGGAGCAAGGTATCCCCAAGAGGACTGGGGGTGTGGCTGAGTGGAGGGCCCTAGCTGGGGCACAGAACAGACCACACATTCTGCCCAGGCCCCACCTAATATAAAAAAATAGTTTACTAAACCTAGCTGTGTAGAGGAGGAGATGGCAATCACGTCAGGGCTGTGGGCACAGCAGGAGGACACACGCAGAGCTCGCACAGCTTCCTGGGCCCACAGAAATCACCTAGCCAGGCACAGCGGCACAGGCTTGTCATCCTACAACTCAGGGAGGCTGAGGCAGGACAATCGGAGGCTAAGGCCAGCCTAGGCAGGTCAGCAAGACCCTATCTCTATTTTTTTTTAAAGCAACTTTCAATTCTTTTGCTAGTAGATGCTTGTGATACATTAGTAACAATCGGCTTAAGAAATCAGTGCGTCCGTGCGTCACATGAGTCCCTTCTACTGCCCTTCCCCAGGCCCACCCCGCAAGCCCTCACCCTCCCCACCAAGTCTATCTTCCTACTTTTCCATCTTACATCTTTAAGGTTTGGTTTTTCTCATATTAGAGAAACCATGTGATATTTAACCTTCTGATTCAGATTCATTTTTAATAAGCACAATGAAGACTCAGACCCTGGACAATGAAACGGGCTGGGGATGCAGCTCAGCAGGGGTCACATGCCTGGAAGGAAGCATCTTCACAGGACATGAGCCCACCAAGAGGCCGACGCCGAGGCTGAGTAGATGGCCCGCACCCTACCAGGCCATACCAGGCCCCTCGCAGGAGAGGAGGTGACTCTGCAAAGACCTCGCCATACTGAGGCTGACCGCAGCAGCCAGCAGGCTCAGGCCACGTGAGCAGCACAGTGTGGGCTTCAGAGTCCCAGGCTGGGAACTGGAGGAGCCACCCAAGACAGCTGGCCCAGGCCACACTTCCGTCGCAGAGCCTGTGCCATCCCACTGTCAGCCTGGGACCCAAAGGCGTACCTGAGAACAGGAGCCACAGCCGACCGCGCAGGGACTCAGGGATGCCCATGGCGACCAGCTTCCGGATCTTGTCCGTGCGGAACATGCACACAGTCCGGCCGTACTCCACGAAGTGGTCATTCCACAGGCTGATCTTTATCTGCTCCCTGGACTGGAAACAGAACCATTCACCCATTGACGAAGGCAGCCACACACAACCCAGGGCAGCGTCATGCCTGTGCATGCCAGGGAACAGAGGTGATGGGCAGGGACCCACACCTGAACCCACACTAGGCTGTGAGGACACTAGTAAAGTGAACCAGAGTGGCAGGCCTCCAAGGAACTGAGAGCCTAGAGGGACATTTATGCAGGTAAAAGGCCATGTCCACTTGTCCACCCAAATCCTCAAGTAACCCAGACTGGAAGGAGGGCAGAGTGGGGCAGGATGTTAAGGATGCTTTTCCAGCATGGAGCCTACTAGGTCAGTAGCACTGGCATCACAATTTACCATGAGCCGCCTGACAGTCAGAGGGAAAAGTGAAGGCAGAAAAAGAAATAATTGTTACTTTAAAATTATCCTGATGACAGGGATGTTTAGGGCCTTTCACATAACATGTTCAAAACTTTTAATGTGTATTCTCCAGAACTGATAGAAGTTTAATAAAAGACATTATCAAAAAACAGGGAATTAATTAATATCATAAAAGACACATTGACAGTTATCTCCCTCAAAGCGGCACCCCCCACCCTTGTTTCAAACACAGTCATTCCGCCATCCCTGCCACTTTCTGGAGTAGTTCTGGTCACCCTCTTTCATGAGGGTCTTTAGTTTGTGCTGCTGTGGCTGCCTCAGTGTTCTCAGTTGATTTTAATATGTTGACCTTTCGTGGTCACTTTGACCTTAAGAGCTACAAGTCGCATGGGACAGATCTGGTGACGAAGGTAGCCAAGGATATACCACCTTTTCTAAGAGCCTGTCTTTCTGCCAGGTGGCCCTTGGCATCCAAGACTGTTTTTAATCACACCTTATAAAGCCACTCAGGAAAGAGGACCCCAGGACAGCTTCAGGTGGTGGCCGGAACGATGGGGTGTATTTTAAGCCAGGGATGGGAGCATGTGAGGGTGAATTGTGGAAAAGTGTCTCTTGCTGCAATAAATATTTAAAATCGCCATATTTTAATCACACCTTGTACTCAGTCAAGCATTTAGCCAAATATTGCCTTAATGCCTACATGTAAAGGACACGAGCAGTCTAGTTTAAACACAGTCACTGTCAATGACAGAGGCACCTCAGTGACCCAGCTGCAGCAGGGATTGCCTGCCACCACCTGGTCCTCAGGGTGCAGCACGGCCACCCCTCCAGGATGCACTTCCAAGTGCTATTTCTAGTTATCAACTGTATGTGACTCTGTCTCATAATTCCCTTATAAAGGAAAAAAAAAAAAAAACTAATGTAGCAAATATATTTTTAGTTCAGTAAAACTAGAAGGCAGGTGACCTTCTTCCCAGAAGGCAAAAAGGAAACGTGTCAGATGCACAAACACAGCTGGCTAACAGGAGACAGGTGGGACACCTGCAAGGACAGCTGCCAGCCACCTAGGCCACAAGAGTGCCACAGGGGCCACCAAAGAGCCAGGTGGGTAGAGCCGGCCTCCCCCAGGCCTCGGAGGCTGTCATGGGCCGGTCCACCCCATGCCCCTGAGGAAGGAGCTCAGCAAGAGCTCGCTGCCCCTGCAAAGCTGGCACTCATGGACACCATAACCCACAGTGGTCACACAGCATGGAGCCCCCACATCCACAGAAGGGCCGCCTCACTCACCAGGCGGGAGTCAGGGGTCAGGGACTCAGGACACAGTGGTAGGTTCTTCTCCTCGCTGCCGTGAGAGGACATGATCTCAAGATCCCCAAACCTGGGCCCACCACATGTGCTAGTCGCGTAACACATTGGTGACATCTGCATGGCCAAAAAAAAAAAAAGGTGAAAAAATATGTGCAGTGATGGGTCAGTTAAAAATCAAAATGTATAGCCAGGCCTGGTGGCGCAGGCCTATCATCCCAGCACGCTGGGAGGCTGAGGCAGGAGAATCACCAAGTTTGAACCCTCCTGGGAAACTCAGTAACTTAGCGAGACTCTGTGTCAGAATAAAAAAAAAAAAAAAAAAGGGCTGAGGACATAGCTCAGTGTGACCACTGTAGAGATGTCAACTTGAGAGAATTAGGAACTGCACCTCCATTAAGATTAGGATTTGTAAACCATATCTAGATTGGGGATCAAGAACTGGTCTGGATTCGAGTGTGAGTGATTTGTGGGGCGGTTGAAGAGGGAAGATGTGGGAGGGCCAACTGGAACTCCAACTCAAAGGGTATATAAGGAAATGTTGTGGTTAGGGTCTTGAGTGCCCCCCAAAAGTGTCACGTATTTTAATGTTATGGATTGTCTGTGGAACCATGTGATGTTGGTGGATTGGGGTCTGGTCTGGAGAGATGGATTACAGGCATGTAAGTTAGGATTAACATCTTGTAAATTAGGATTAACAGTGTGTAGTGGCCACACCTTCCACACCTGGGTGCAGGGTGGGGTGGGGGGGGCTAATCACTAGGCTGAGACCTGGAAGGACATATAAGCTGCTTACTGCCTTCCTTGATACTAGTCTCAACTTGCCTTCCTGTTCGTGATGCTGTGAGAAGCTGCCTCCACCTCTGTCTCTGCCATGTACTTTGATCGCTGCCAGCCACCCCTGAATGGACTGTGACCTTCTGAAACTGTGAGCTAAAATAAACCTTTCCTACCTTAAATTTGTGGGTATCGGGTATCGAGTCACAGCGACAAAAAAGTAACTAAGACAGGAAGGAAGAGGGAAGACTGTCACAGCTTCTTCCTCTGGGAAAGCTCTCGCCTTCTCAACTGTCTACAGACGCTGACTTGCTACACGCCACAGACCATCAGCACAGATTCACTCCAGTCTCAACTTGTGCCTGTCTGCTCGTTGCTGCTCTTCAGTCACTGATCTCCAGACTTGGGTCTTCACCTGAGATCTACAGCAGACTCTCCCCTCACCGGCTGTCCTGCAGTCCCGGACGGGAGATCTACTTCATGGCTGAGCAGCCATCTTGGACCATCTCTATCCTTGGATTTGAAAGTCTTCCTAATATTCCTCTGTGATAAAATTTATAAATTCTGTCTTTGAAAGAACCCAAACTAATACACTCAGTAAACAGGCTCTGGGCTCAATAACTAGTATCATGAAAATTATGTATGTGTATGTATACATACGTGTGTGTAATGTTGTATAGACAGAATATGAGGTCCCTATTCACGCATACCATTTTCCTGCTGCCCAACCTCAAGGATAATAGAGCCTGTCAGCAGGTCACATCTGAGCCCCATCCCTGCATCTGTGGACAGAGGGCTGTCATCCCCCACGCTCAGAGGAAGAGGCACCCACTGCCCACAGAATGCCCTGCCCGGCCCCTCACCCATGAACTGCAGCAGCCCACCTCCCAGCATCTTGCATGGGGCACACGTCACCCCCCTCAATGGCCCCCACCGATTGTGGCAGCACACATCGGGGCCCTCATGTACAGGAGCAATGCCGTGCTGACACAGCCCAGTAGTCCCCGGAGCATGGCCCCTTTTCTCCAGGTAGGTCAGTGGCCCAGCAGTGGGGGATGAGGTCGGGACGGCCACCACCCCGAAGGCTCCTACCTCGTCTCCATCTCTTACGCAGGTGTCATAGTGCACGGGCTGACTACTGTGCACCTGCCTCAGCCTGGCAAGCAGGCTGGCCACCAGGCTCTCCCTGTCCCTGAGCTCAATGAACTGGAAGGCCATCTTGCTCCGGATGCTAACGATGATCGGGTTGGGCAGCAGGCTGGTGTCTTCCATCTTCTCAATGCTCACGACCTGGCGTGACAAACGACACACCGAGTACAGTAGGGAGCTGCTGGCCCTGACCACATGCTCAGAAAGCACCAGACATGAGGCAGAAAGCAAACCACCACAGTAAAGACAGGCACCTGGCTGCAGGCAGACATGCAGTGCACACACAGTCACAGTCAGGTTCCACTGACGTGGGTGACTGCAGTACACACAGGCCATCCTGGCACCTGCTAGGACACGAACAACCTGGGAGACACGGTGCTAGAATGAATACACCAAGCACACAAGGGCAGATGCTGCTGTTACTGGGGACAAAGTGCTTGCCGGGTGTGTGTGAGGACCCAGAGTCAAGCCCCAGCACAACAAACAAAAAACCAAAGAAATCGGTATGACCCCACTTATATCAATAAAAGGTATCAAGAGCGTCAAATTCAGACAGAGATGACTGGTGTCAGCCAGGAGCGAGGGGCAAGGAGGGGGTTCACTGTCTAATGGGACAGTTTTGGGCTGGGAAGATGAAAAGGTTCTGGAGGCGTACAGTGGGGACAGCTGCCTAATGATGTCAGTTTTGTTTTTTTCTTTTTTTGAGACAGGGTCTCACGTCCTGAACTCACTGTATAGCCAGCCCAGGCTAGCCTTGTACTCAGGACGATCTGTGTGCCTCAGCCTCCCCAGTGCTGGGATTATAGGTGTGCACTACCAGCTTTGTGTGATGCTGGAGAATTGGAACTCAGGGCCTATGCTCACCACTGTGGTAACCCCTGTGCCATTCCTCCAGCCCAGTGGGAGCATTACTAGTGCCACTGAATCAAGCAGTTAAAAATTTTTGACTTCTGGTGCAACACTGGAGAAGGAATCCAGGGAAAGCTACATTCCCAGCCCTTCTTTTAAATATTTAGAACTGTGTCTTGCTCGGTCATTACATTGCCCAGGCTGGGCTTGAACTTGCAACCCTGCCTCAGTCTCCCAAAGGACCTACAGGTATGCACCACGATGCCCAGTGGAAAAGCGGTTATAAAGGTAAATTCTGTGTTACCCACATTACCAGAAAAAGAATCTTAAAGTAGCTGAGGTGCCTTCTGGATTTCCTGCCCCATTCATAATATCTACAAAGCAAACCCACCTACAGAGCCACGGCCTGGGAGAAGGAGACCATGTGAGTGGAAGGGACGGCCTTTTCCAAGTAGTGTCTAGGACACAAAAAACACGGGAAGCGGGACTCCCGTGGTCGCATGCGGACAACCCGTGGGCACCATGTGCAGTGACACCCAAGGTCAAGAGCCCGAGCAGCTAAGGCAGGGCACCAGCTTGGGCGGCCCCACCTCCAAGAAGAGACCTACAGAACTCACAGGAAGGAGGAAAAGGATCTACATCCAAACATTTCTGTCTGAAGTAAACATCCCAGAGAGGAGACACACCACTTGCTGCTGCCTTTCAAAAGGTAAAGCTTTTTATAGGGTTATTTTTTTTATTTTTTGATGAGTAAAAAGGGAGGAATGCCTCCAATGAGCTGCTGGCCAAGCTTTGATCACCAGGCACAAAGTTTTTAATAACAGATTTATTGATAGCCCAGAGGTTAGCAACCTCAGATCTCACCCACTACTCTGGGTATAGTTTAGGTTGCCACAGAAACAACAGAGTGGGGAATGGTCCAGCTTGGTTCCTGCTCCCCTCCCAAAGCCCAGCCACCTAGACACCCATCTCATGACAGCAAAGCTGCTCTGGGCTCGCTGCACCACCCTCTCCTGAGTCCAGCCGCCAGCCAGGGAGGAAGCTGCTCTGTCTTGGATCCCAAAAGCTCATGTATGGGAAGTCTGGTCCCCAGAGGGGCAGTACTCAGAGGCAGCATCCCTTTGAGAGGTGGGACCTTGCAGACACAGGGCCTGGAAGGATGTGGTGGCACAGGCCTGCAATCACAGTACTCTGGAAGGCTGAGGCAGGAGGAATACCAAGTTCAAGCCCAGTTTGGGTAACTCAGTGATGCAACAAGATCCTGCCTCAAAAAAATAAAAATAAAAATAAAAAGAGCTAGGAATGCAGCTCAGTATCAAGGCCTTAGGTTCAACCCCAGTACCACAAATAGCCAGGCCAACCACATGTCTGTAAGCCCAACCCCAGAGGCTGAGGCAGGAGGACCACAGATTTGAGCCCAGCCTAGGAAAGAAAGACCCTGTCTCAAAATTTAAAACAACCAAAGGCCAATGATCCAGCCCAGTTGTGAGGGCCTGGGGCTGGCCCCAGTGTTACCCAGAAAAGGATTGGGAAGGGTAAGGCACTGGAGGCACTGCTTCACACAAGAGCACCGCCTGACCCCTCTGGCTTCCTGTGTCACCATGTGACATCTCTCTCTCATGCTTCTGCCGCTGCCATGCCACCCGCCCCAGGACCCTCGCAACTGGGCAAAGCTGGCATCCTCCTCTGGAGCCTCAGAACTGGAAGCTCCAATAACCTTTTTAAGCAAATGTAACCAGCCTCAAGTCACCCGTGACAGCAGCAGCAAGCGGACCCATCCCACGGGCGCAGGTGACGCAGGACACTGGCCAGGAGGCTCACAGTGGAGCAGCAGGAAGGCCAGCCTGTACCTCTCGGAGTGGAAGGACCACAGTACAGCGGCCGTCCTCCCGGCTGGCAAAGCAGACGTAGCTGTCGGAGGCGAACATCCGCCCTGCGGTGTGGCAGCGGCTGAAGGGCGTCCAGAGCGAGCAGTCCACCACCTCCCGCAGCTTCTCTCTCCGGGGCAGCCTGAAGGAGGCCCGGAAGAACTCGTTCTGTGCCCTGGCTTCGAGGTCCCTGCCCAGGACGGGAGAGGACACAGGAAGCAGATGGGTGAGTGAACCCAGAGGTGACGGAGGACCCACTCGTAAGCCCGCCGGCCCAGGCTGACCCTTATCTGACAGCAGGAAGGGGTGCTGTCTTCCCTTCCTGGTGCTGGTCCCTTGCAGGCAGCGCGGCCGCAGGGCACGTGCTGAGAACATGCCAGGCTGTCACCTCCACACAGGAGTGACACAGGAGTGATACCCAGGGACCAAAATAAGCTTATTCTCCTGTCTCAACAAACAGTGAGAATGACCCCCAAAATGGCCACAGAGTCCACCTATTCCAAGATGAGGTGATGGCGAGGAGGGGATCTGGATGCCAATCACTGGTGCGAGAGGCCATCACCCAGCACAGTGGGAGGTAGAGTCGGGGTCGCCACCCAACCCCGGGACTCCACTCCCAAGTGTCCATATCCACTGACAACTCCCATCCATTCACAAACTCCATGCCCCGAGACCCACGGCAATCATATTTGGGACAACACAAAGGTTAAAAACCACCCATCCATCGACTGGGCCCCCTGGTACAGGCAGGTCATGCCAGCACCCTGGGAGACTGAGGCAGGAGGACCCCAAGTTCCAGCTCAGCCTGGGCAACCTAGCCACTTAGCAAGACCCTCGCTAAAAAATCAAAAATAAAAATGGACTGGGGACATAGTTTAGTGAGGACACCCTGGGCTCGACCCCCAGGACCAACAAATAAGTGAATGAATGAAAAATAAAATTTAGATTCAAATAAAGTAGAAATTTGACATCTTCATCCCTGAATGATACCTGCCCCATCTGAGGAAACAGCACTGTCTACCTAAGCACCCCTGCAGTTCCGTGCCCACACCGGACACATCTTATGCACAGCTGGTAGCCAGAGACCAGGCAGGTCAAGTTATGAAACAGAATGCACCAGGACGGACTCGGAGATCCGACCCGGCTGTCCTTCCTCACGTTAACTGAGTGTGACACACATGGTCAAATTCCTGGCATGGCTCGGATGAAGCACGTGAGAGGAGCAGCAGCCGTCTCCAGAGCTCAGGGTCGGACTGTGCCCCTGCCCAGGGCATGCCAAGGCGGGCAGCACTTCTGACGCTGGACACGCCAACCCTTGCCCTGACAGTGTAAAGACCAAAGCCCCGGCCACCATGGCCTTGGACGGTCCCGTACCTACCAACGAGACACTTTCCTTCCACAACTGCAGACCCTAACCCGGGGTACCGGCTTCAGGAAGGTAACGTTGCCACAGGTGGAAGGGAGCCCGGGGAAGGCATTAGCGTTCCGTCTCAGATCATCAGGCACTGGATTCTCACCAGGAGCGTGCAACCAGGACCCCTCACGCGCACAGTTCACAGCAGGACTCACGCAACGAGAACCTCACGCTACCACTGATGTGCCAGGAGGCAGAGTGCACGTGGCAATGCGAGCAATGGGAAGCAGCTGTAAATACTGCTGAAGCTTGGCAAGTGGCCACTGCTTACTCCTGCCGTGCAGCCCAACTCTGGACAGGCTCAATGGGGACCTTGTCATAGATAAGCCCAACAGGCTGGGGTGTGACCTAACACTCTAGTGTGGCTGCTGCAGGCTCTCAGCCTCCGCAGAAACTCTCCACGAGGCACAGCCTGGCCCAGAAGGCCCATGCCCATGGTGCCAGTGTGACCGGCCAGGCATAGGGCCACACACCAGGGGGTGGTGAGCCTATAACCAGGAGGAGGTAAGTGAGGCTAGGCACCACAGAGCCACACACTTTCACTAAAATCAACTCATGTGGAACAGCTGTGCAGCAAGTTCTAGGCCTCATGCACATCGCTGACTCCCACGAGTGCCGACCCAAGTACGCTGGACTATTTCCACCCAGAACTAGAGGCCTGCTGCTCTCGCGGTAGGGAAAGACGTACTGAACTGCCCAGCCAGTCTTACTTTTGACTTTTGAGACAAGGTCTTGCTAAAGTACCAAGTTGCTCAGGCTGGCCTGAACTTGAGATCCTCCTGTCTCAGCCTCCCACAGGGCTAGGACTGCAAGCCTGGCTGGAGTTTAAAGATAGCTTTGAGTTTTCTCCAGCGTTTTCTCCCAGTCAAAGCAGACTCCAGTGAGTAAAATGAATCTCCACCCTTCACCTGCTCTCCACTACCTCAAACACTAGATGCGTGTTTTCCGGTCTCCCATTCTTAGCTGCTGGGCAGACATGAACTTCCCTCCATTCTCTGAGCAGCCCCTCCTGCCCTTGCTCACTAGGCCTGAATCCCGGAGGAGTCCTAAGCCCAGCCACCCTTCCCGGGTCCCATGACAGCACACAGCCTCCCATTCTCCCTTGCCCAGGGTGTGCACCTTGCTCTGCCCCGCCCATCAGTCCCCCTCAAGTGATCCCAGCAGCTCCTGACCTCAGCGGGGTCCTTGGAAAGCTGTTATCTGAGACAGAATGAGGAGCCAGCACAGAGCCTGAGGGGCGTTCCAGCACTTAGGCTGCCCTTGCGCACGGAGCCTGTTTTCCTAAACATCAGGGCCTGGGCCCTCTGGCGGGATGCCAGGCAGACTGAGTCATTACCTGTTTACACCACAGGCCAGCGTCTCCATGACAAAACTCAGAGGAGACCAGGAGAGACTGGAGGGGACGGCGGGACAGGCGAGCCTCTCCCAGGGTGGAACTCCAGCGCCTATGGTGCAGTGTGCACCCTGGGGCCAGCCCTGGGCTCGCTGTACACTGTCCCTGGATTATAAAGCCTGCCATCATTACTGATGGCCTTTCTTCCAAAACACATCCACAAATTCAACCCTACACAGATCTGTCATCCCAGCACTCTGGGAGGCTAAAGCAGTAGGATCATAAGTTCTAGCCCAGTCTGGGCAACTTAGCAATCTCGCAAAACCCTGTACCAAAAAAATAAAAATAAATAAATTGGGCAAGAGATATAGCTCAGTGAGTATGAAGGTCCTGGGTTTGATTCCCCAGTATCACAAAAAATAAAAGACACATGGGGGGGAGGGGTGGGTAGGGGGAAGGACAAAATGAGAGTGGGAAAGTCCTTGTCACCTTGACAAGATACGTAGGTGCACAAAACGCTCAACTTCATTGTAAACCTTAAATTTTGCACTTATACATATCAATAAAATGGGGGAAAAATAACAATAAAAAAATAAAGGACACACATCCCCAGAAGAGAATCTGGTGTCACAAATGTACCCATCCTTCTCTTCTCACTTCTACCACCACTTCCAGGTGTGGCATTCTACCCAAACGGTCCATCTGGAAGTGGAGCCGCACCAGGAATCACCTGAGCCTGTGCGCTGGGGGTGCCAGACTCCCAGGATGCCAACTGGCTCCCTACCCACGACAACCAGGCCACGAGCCACACACTTACAGGCATGTACACACGTGTGTGCGGGAAGGGGTCAAACTCTAACCTAAGCACTTTGATAGCACACACTTACATACTCTTTCTTCGGGACCAATGGCAGCCTTTTCCTTTCTTTCTGTGTGGTCATGAGGGTCAAGCCCAGGCCTCAGGTTGAGATACATCCCCAGCCCGTTTTCTTACTTCTGATTCTGAGACAGGGTCTTGCTAAGTTGCAGTGCTCCTGCCTCAGCCTCCCAGACTGCAAAGATTACAGTTCCATGCCATGAGGCTCAGGCACTCTTAATGTATACAGAGTCTGCATCTTAGATTCAAACTTAAAATATTCAGGAAAAAATTCCACCAGCACTACACCTGTAGGCCTTTTTCTTGTCACTATTTCCTGAACAATACAGCATAACCACCTATACAGCATTTATTTTGTATTCCATGTTATGAGTAATCTAATGGTGACTAAAAGCATGGGTCCCCAACCCTGGGGCCAACGGAACAGCACCACACAGAAAGTAGTAAGCTAAGGGCCAGTGTACAGAGCCTCGGCTGTACTTACAGCCGCTTCCCACCCTCACATCACCGTCTGAGCGCCACTTCTTGTCAGCGCCACCTCTTGTCAGAGCAGTGGCACAATTAAATTCTCACAGAAGCAGGAACCCTACTGCAAACCGCACACGTGAGGGACCTAGGTTGCACACTCCAATGCCAAATGATCTGAGTTGGTAACACTACTGCCACCAAGCACCCCCTTTCCAATCTTTCCATGGAAAATCTGTCTTCCACTAAAACAGTCCCTAGTGTCAAAAAGGTTGGAGATGGCTCACTTAACGCACAGGGTGAATGTACCGAGCGTGTATGCAAACACTACACACTGGTTCATGTACAAGAGTTGAGCATCTGTGGACCACGGCATCCCCAGAGGCCCCAGAACCCCTGCCCAGGGGAGGGGTGTCCTTGCAACGAAGGCAACCAGAGGGCCTTGTTCAGAGGCCGAGCCCGAGGCCAGGCAGCAGGTGACGAAGCACACAGGACACCGGCGCGCTACCTCTTGGTGATCTGGCTCGGCTCCTGCAGGTCTGGGTCCAGGTCAAAGGCCTCGTTATCCAGCAGCCTCCGGAGTGTCACGTCCGCCAGCTGCTCCATGATCGTGAATGCCTCGTCCAGGTTGAGGAACATGGAGAAGTCACGTTCCTTGTTCTGCGTGGTGATCCGGATGGTGTCGGTGAGGAAGACATTGGAGGTCCGCTCCAGCCGCAGGACATCAACCCAAGGGATCACCAGCTTCACTGTAAGGGACAGAGGGTGAAGGTGTGTCACAGCCACAGCAGGTGTAGCCACAGCACCATCCTGTGGGACAGCCTTCTCAAACTCCTAGTCCCCAAACTTCTTCAAGAATTTTTAAACTCTGGGAGGCTGAGGCGGACAGATCACCAGTTCAAGCCCATCCTGTGCCAATGAGCAACCTAAAAGTGGGCAGAGATGCAGCTCAGTGTGAAGGCCATAGGCTCGAGCACTAGTATCAAAAATAAAAATTAAACTTAAGCAGTCAGGCAGAAGTTCCCGGATCCACACAAATTCCAATTTTGAAAGCAGCACTCATAATAGTAGGCCAGGAAGGCAAGAGGAGATTATTCAGTCTCACTTTCAGAAGCGGGCTATTTCCCGTGGCAGATGACAGGTGGTAGGCTCAAAACACGGCCCAAGGAGTTTGTAACCAATCACCCACAGCAAGCATGGGCCAACCACAGCCCATCACTTTTTACCCTTGATTTTTCTGACTTCATAATAAATTTTTACAAAGTATTAGTACTTACATATGTACATTAATTATGCTATGTATTTTACATAAGGCACAAGCCAGTTCCTTTTTACTCAAGAAAAACAACAAGGGGGTGCTGGAGAAATTGCTCAGCGGTTAAAGTGCTTGCCTAGCAAGCGCTAAGTACCCGAGTTTGTTTCCCCAGCACCACATAAGCTGGGCAAGGTGTCACATGCCTGTAATCCCAGCACACAGGAGGCTGATGCAGGAGGACTGGTGAGCCCAAGGCGAGCCTGGGCTCCATAGTGAGTTCAGGACCAGCCTGAGCTACAGAGAGAGACCCTGTCGCAAAAAAAAAAAAAAAAAAAAAAAAGGGAAAGAAAAGAAAAAGGGCAAAATCAGCCCCAGTTGAAGAAGAATTTGTAAGATACACCTCACATACTGTAAGTGCAAAATCTCCCTTTCTAAATTTTTTCATGATAGCATTAAAAATTTAAGGGAAAAAAAGAGAAGGAACAGCAGGGTGCAGGTTGGACATACCTGCCACTGCATGAAAACCTCTCAGCGGCTATCAGAGCTGGGCAACAGGGAAATGCCTCCTCCCTGTGGTTTTAAATTCTTCCAAAACCACACCTCCTTCTGGTGACAGCACACACAGTCAAATGCATATCACCTGCTGCTGTATTAACCACCGACACACACAAGCCTTCCTAGCCAGGCTTGGTGGCCCACACCTGTAATCCCAGTGCCCTGGGAAGCTGAAGCAGGAGGATCACATGCTTGGGCTCTTAGCGAGACCACCTCAAAATACAAACTAAAAACAAATCAGGGATGTAGCTCTATGTGAAGGCCCTAGGTTTGATCCCCTGTACCGAAAAATAACCTTGTGTTGGGGGACTTCTCACACTAGATATGAGCAAAGGGCAGGTGGCCAGGGCCACCTGTGAAGGACCCAAGGTGCACGCAGATAGCGCGGGACATCACTCACGTTCCTTGCCCAGGAAGAAGGAGTAGAAGCACAGGTGGTTGATGCTGAGGTAGAGCCAGCCCTGGCGTGGTACCCGGCCCTTCCAGCAGCAGCATGAATAGTAGGTGACCAGTTTCTCCGCCTCCGGGAAGTTGAACCTGGCTGTGAACTTCACCAGCGCTTCCCGGAACTTCTCTGGCTCTTCCTCCAGCTCGGCCAGCCGGCTGCTGGTCTCCTCAGCAATCAGGGCCTGGGGCAGAGAGAGAGATGGTGGCCCTTACCAAGAGCACAGAGAGACAGAGATGGCCGTCTTCACCCAGGGCAGATAGAGACTGAGAGAGAAAGGCAGCAGCCCTCACCAAGGGAGCCAAAGGTAGGCACCGGAGGAGTCTGTGCTGTTGCCACAACAACCCAACCTGTCTGTCCCACTGAAACATGGCCAGTGCCACAAGAAAACGGCCAAGTCAAGCCAGGCACATCTCAGCAGTCGGGAGACTGAGGTCGGCAGAGCACAAGTTGGAGCCCAGCCTGGGCAACTTAGTTAAACCCTGTCTCAAAACAAAAAATTTAAAAACCAGCTGAGGACATAGTTTAGTGTGAAGGTCCTGGAATCAGTCCCCAGTACTGCAAAAAATAAAAAATGAAGCCAAAAACTTACTTTGACACCCTTGACTGAAAGGTGTTAACACTGGAGTGTTAGAATGTCAAGGTTATGGAAGAAAAGTGAAAAACCAAGGTCTGGGATGTTTTCCCCTAAGGGAGAAAAAGTATCGCAATCCAAAGAGTTTAACACAAAAGTTAAATTTAGAGTAGGAAAGCCTCTCTCTCAGTCCAGTGGGACTCTGAGCACCAGTACCCCTCCTGTTACCACCACAGGACCAGGCAGAAAAGGAACTCACGGATGGTTCTCAGAAGAAGTCCGAAAGGCCATCTAATACATGAGAAAGCTCAGCGTCTTTGGCCACCAGAGAAATGCAAATCAAAACACTGAGGTTCTGTCTAACTCCAGTAAGGATGACAGGTTAAGTAAGAACTCAAAACAACAATGCTGGCAAGGCTGAGGGGAAAGGAGCCCCCTGCAGTGCTGGTGGGACTGCCAACTGGGAGAACCACTATGGGAAGCAGTATGGAGATTCTTCAAAAAAAGTGAATCTGGACATCCCATTTGACTTAGCTGTATACCCCTTCCAGGTATCTTCCCAAAAGAGGCAAAGTCATCATACAAGCATCATACATGCACACCCACATTACAGCAGCACAACTGGTAATAGCCAAATCTGAAAAAAAGAAGGCAATATGCCCAACAACAGATGGGGGGGTGATAAAGATGGGATATATTTACACAACAGAGTACCACCCTGCCACAAAAAAAATCTGAGCTCTTTGTAGGAAAACAGATGTGCCTTGAGACCATTATACTTAGGGAAATGCATCAGACGCAGAGTTAAATACCATCTGGCTTCTCTACCACGAGAAAAGCAAACCATAAGCAGAGTAGAGAGAGATGAAGAAAGTGAGAAGACAGACTCCGTGGGAAGGAAAAGGGGTGCAGTGGGGGGCACGGAGAGGGAAGCGAAGTGGAAATGACCAAGCTGCGATACAGAAACAAAAGAAAATGCTACAAAAAAGAACAGTCTCCTCGCCCGTCCGCCTGTCCGCTCCAGCCTTCACGCCGCTTAACGTATTCGAGCAGCGCGCATCTACTATTCGCTGGGGCCAAGTGCCAGGTCCCATGAAACAGTTCCAAAATGTCGCAGCTCCCCAAAAGTCGGGAACAACTACAGAGTCTAACTGGCGCTCTGCAGAGAAAGAATCCGGCCAGGCACAACCTTCCAAGCCGGGAGGACATGCGCCTCTGTCCAGAGGGGTGCACCACGGGCCAGGGAGCACGGGTTCTGTGTCAACTGCGTTTCAGGTGTATTCGCCTGGACGTGACTCAGCCACATCTGACACACTACAGGTTGAGCCCATCTGGCTTCATGCCCTGAGCCAACAGCTAGAGTCAAGTGAAGATCGCCAGTGTGCTGCAAGGTACCAGTGACCTAAGGAAGGCGTCAGAGACAGGGTGTCAGGATTGAGGCACCGGCCTCTGGTCGGTAATCCCAGCATTCCGGAGGCTGAGGCAGAAGGATCCCAAGTGCAAGCCCATCCTGGACAACTTAGTGACTGAGACCCTTTCTCAAAATCAAAACTGAACAAATACGCTAGAATGTAATTAAGTGTGATCCCAGCACTGCCACCAAGCAAAAGGCCCACCTTCACTTTGCCCTTGACAAAGCTGGCGATGTCATCCTTGTTGTCAAAGACGGACAGAGTGTGGAAGAGGTTCTGCTCCAGCCAGTCCCAGTGCCGGGTGATTTCCTCTAATGTCGCCCCTGGAGGAGGGCAAACAGACACACACATTAATTCCCACAGTAACCACTTTCCACACAGAGCACAGCTCGCATTTAGGCCACTCCAATGTCCTGGCTGTCACATTCAGGGCCACCGTTTGCCAGCTGCAAAGTAGGCCCCGTCCCTGGAGTGTGGGGATCTGCAAACACCACACCCATTGTCGTGAGATGGGGAATGTGACAGGAAGGGTGACCCTGGAGACTGTTCAGAGACCATCCTGCCACCTCCACTGAGCAAGGCACATGCAGCTACAGCTGTTCTGGCACAGGACATCCAGCAGCAGGCTCTGTACAGTCTTGATTACTGTCCCTTTGGTCAGAAGGGTCCTCAGGGGCACCAAAGCCCCAGGGCACACAGCCTCTACTAACGGGCACAGGCGCTGTCACCTAACCCAACTCCACAGGCAACAGCCGCAGAAACACAGATCCACAAAGGTGTATTTCAAAGCAGTCCTGGTGACCCAAGTTTATAATCCCAGCTCTCTGGAGGCTGAGGCAGGACTGCAAGTTCAAGTCATCTGCACAATTTTGCAAATCCAGGTCTCAAAATCAAACATAAAAACGGGCTGGGGATCTAACCTAGTATTGGCTCAGCAGGAAAGCACTGAGCTCAATCCCCAGTGCCACAGAGATAAAACAAAAAAGAGATTTTTTTTGACACAGTCTCACTTCACTGTCCAGTCTAGTACTGAGCTCACTATGTAGCCCAAGGCTGACCTCGAACTCACAGCAATCCCCCTGCCTTGGCCTCCTGAGTGCTGAGATTACAGGCATGTACCACCACGCCCAGCTGGTCTTTATGTGGTATTGGAGAATATGAACCCAGGGCCTGTGTATGCTAAGCAAGAGCTCTAACCACTAAGCTATATATCCCAGTCCCACAACATTTAGTCTTAAAAAACCATCTGGTGAGGAGGGGCTTAGGATAAGAGTTGTAATTCTAAAACAAAACCAAGCTCAGACCTTGAAAGAGAAATCAAACCCATGAAACCACAGGAGGTTTTATTGCCATGGACCCTGACCCCAGCAGCTATCAGTCCCTGACACCTCTCCACCCTGCTGCTTCCTACAAAAGCAGCCAACCGCAGGGCAGATTTCCAAGCTCGAATTTCCTCTGCGGGAAGTCCCTCCACAGCTGCCCAGACACTGTACATCAGGCTCACCCACTGCACGTCCACCGCGCGGAGGACAGGGAAAGCGGGCACCCGCCACAGTGCCAAGCCCACGCACAAGCAGTGTTTTTCAAATGACACATAAAGGAGCACCTGAAAAATATTTTAAATCCAAACAATGGCGCGTAACTGGGGGCAGAGTGCATGCCACCCGGTCAGGGCAGCAGGCGGGCTGTGAATTGTGAGCTACGCAAAGACGCACAAGTATGTTCCAGTCTGGCGGCAAAGTCACTGTGTTACAGATGTCCAAGTGTTAAAAAAGAAGGCAGGCCTGGCGGTACAGTGCTGTAATCCGGCACTGTGGTATCTGAGGCAGGAGGAGCTCAAGTGCAAGCCCAGTTTGGGCAACTTAGGGACTTAGCAAGAGCCTGTCTCAAAACTGAAACCAAAATATGGGCCATGGATGTAGCTCAGGGCAAAGGCCCTGGGGTAGCTCCATCCTCACTACCCCCCCCCAAAAAAAAAAAGAGGTAAAGAGAAAATAAAGTGAGCTTGCCACCAATAGGAAAGACAGGATTAAAAGAGTCCATGAATGGGGACTGGAGGACTGGCACAGTGGTTAAAGTGCATGCCTCAAAAGTGCAAGGCCCATAAGTTCAATTCCTAGTACCACATAAAGCTGGGTGTGGTGGTATACACCTGTAATCGCAGCACTTGGGCAGGTGAGGCAGGAGGATTGTCAGGAGTTCAAGGCCATCCTGGGCTTCATAGCGAGTTCAGGACAAGCCTGAGCTACAGAGCAAGACCCTGTCTCAAAAAAAAAAAAAAAAAAAAACTACAAATGAGCTCAACTGCGCAGCGGTATACCACCACCGTGCTGCATTACTTCCCAAACTCCATGGTTCCTACCGGAGAAGAGCTCAGAGCCGTTGCACTGAGCCATATCCCCACACCTTATGACACAAGGGTCTCACTACATTGTACAAGACTTGAACCTGTGATCCCCCTGCCTCAGTTTCCCATGGGGCTAGGATTACAAGCCTGCACCACCACTCCCGGCCACCCCAAATCTCTATGCAGAAGCCCTCACTCTTAATGAGACTGTGTAGAAGTGCTTTCCAGACATCATGATGGCTACGTGAGAAGGCAGGAACCTAGCCCCAGGAGACTGCTGTCATAGATGACACCACGGATGGACACTCTCAAAAAGTAGCCACATGAAGACGCAGTGAGTAGCCGGCATCTGGGAGGCAGGAAGGCTCACCTCATGGGAAACCAGTCCTGCCATGTCTCTGTGAGATGCCCAGGATCCAGGACAGTGAGGAGATCTGCAGTTCAAGCCTTGCAGTCTGTGATTCATCAGGTTTTGTTTTGGTCCTGGAACCAAGCTCAGGACCTTGAGACTGAGGTCCATGCCCCACCTATTTTCTTCACTTATTTACAGTCTAACTTGCTAAATTGCCCAGGATGGGCTCAAACTTGGCAACCCTCCAACTTCAGCCTTCCAGGTGCGGGGATTACAGGCCCGCACCAACAAGGCCTGGCTGTGGAATACTATTAGGACAGCTTCACAAGACTAGTAG
Source organism: Ctenodactylus gundi (assembly GCA_004027205.1). Classification (NCBI taxonomy): domain Eukaryota; kingdom Metazoa; phylum Chordata; class Mammalia; order Rodentia; family Ctenodactylidae; genus Ctenodactylus; species Ctenodactylus gundi. Next base: position 29,027 of record PVKB01006143.1, on the reverse strand, counting down.
AGCTGTCTAAAAATCACAATCAATAGTGGGACTACAGGCTATCACACAAGTACAATTAGAAAAATCGCCCCTTGGTTTTTTGGAACATGTAGAGTTTTATTTGAATCCTAATATGAAAAATGAAATTATGAGACTGTTGTGGTCTGGATCTCACTGTCCTCCAAAAGCCTCACCAATATGTTGTGCTGACAAGAGGGGAGCCTGGCCAGAAGGCAGACCCTGGGAGCGAGACCCAGAAGCGCCGCCGTCCCCCCTCACTTGGCTTTCTGTCGGCCATGCCGCGAATAGCGGCACCTCCACCACGTGTTCCTGCCACTGCCGGCTACCCACAGATGGATTGTGACTTTCTGAAACTCTAAGTAAATCATTCCTCCCTTATGCTGTGGGTGTTGGGTGTTCTGTCCCAGCAGAGATGAAGTAACAAAGAAATTGGTACCAGAGAAATAGGTTGTTGCTGTGACTTTGCCTGACCAAGTGGTTTGGAAGCCTCTGGAACTGGTTTGTGGGAGTTTAGGAAGGTTTCAAGGTGCTACCTAGAGAAGCCCTAGGATGCTGTGAGCTGAACTTGGTGGGAGATTCTGGTTGGAGCTCCAAAGATCAGAAAGCTGATGCACCCATGGACTAGAAAGGTCAGGCTCAAGAAGGTTCAGGTGGGAAGGAGGACTTTTTTTAGCAACTGGCCTAGAAACCGTGTGCTATGCCGTGACTAAAAGTGTACTGGCCTCTGCCCTTGTCCAGAGACTTTGTTTAAAACTCAATTAAGGGTAGTGGACTACTTAATCTGGCCAGGAAACTTCAAAGCCACCCAATGTTTATGCTGTTACATAATTACTGTCTGCAGCTTTTAGCCAGCTCTACCCTAAGGACAAACAGCAGATGCAGCTAAAGACATCAGCATTAGAAAGAAGCGGCTAAAGACATCAGCATTAGAAAGAAGCCAAGTCTTTATGATCAGGGCTATAAAAAAAGACACCTTGAGGGTGTGTCAGATATCAACAAGAAGCCACCCTTAACAATTAAAGAGTGGACAAGTAAAAGACTTAGGTCTGAGAACAGTACCCCAAGGCATCCTGTAGAGCAAAGATAAAGTGTTTACTAAAGTTCACCCATCTAAAAACTCCCACGCTTTAGCAGGGATCATCTGACTACTGCTCAAGCCAGGGGCAGACCTTGGCAACAGCCACTCCGGCCTTTCCAGTCACGTGCAATACAAATGTTATGAGGTCCAGAAGATCCACCCAGGAGGGCAGGCACTGTGCCCCTGGGAGGGCAGTGTATGCAGTTGTGAAGAAGCCTAACTGAAACTTTGGAGATGCCAGAAACATGGAAGTCTGCTGAGCAAGGCTACCAGCCATGAGCAGGAACTACCCAGAGGCAACACTGGAGGGGCAGGGCCACCCAAGCCCTCTGAAGCTCACCCTGCTTCCCTTCTTGCGTGGGGGGCTGGACACAGAGCTACAGATTTAATGGAACTTCGGGATTTAGGTACTGTCCTGCTGAGTCTCGTTCCCACTTTGGTGTGATGGCTTTCTATCCTGTTCCTTTCTCCTGAAATGTTTACCGTATGTTTTTATGTGTTGGAAGCGTTTAACTTTTCTTTGAATTTCACAGGTAGTCAGAGCTAAGCGTTTGCCTTGAGTCTCAGGAGACTTTGGACTTGGACTTTTTAGCAGTGCTGTTACTGTTAAGATAGGAAATTCTTAAAGATGGACTAAATAAATTTTGCATAATGAGATAGACACGAGTCTTTTGGGGGCCAAAGGTGGAATATTATGATTTGGATCTGGAGTGTCCCCCAGAAGCTTCATGTATATAAATGTTGTAAGATGCTGGTGGAACCCTGTGCTACTAAGAGGTGGGGGGCCTGGCTGGAAGGGGAGGCTCACCAGGGCGGGACCTGGAAAGGTGGCTCCGCCCTTCCTCCCTCTGACTTTCAAGCCAGCCAGAACAGCTGTGCCTCCACCACATGTCTCTCCACTGCCAACGACCCACGGACACACTGTGACCTTCTGAAATATATAAGCTAAAATATTTCATCCCTTCGGTATTCTGTCCCAGCAACGAAAAAGTTAAAGAGACAAAACTATGAAACAAGTACTAGAAGAAATATGGACACTAACCAGACTCTGTGACACTAATTTACTGTTAATTTTTCAGTGATCTAATTGTATTGTAGCTATGAAACAAAGGCAATGCTTGCCTGTCAGAGATTTATCTGAAATATCTGACAAAATACTTTTGAGATTGCTATAAAACAGTCAGACACAGGGAGGCAGCAGACGCTGGCCCAGTGAAGCAGCACTCCTGTGCACCCATCATTTCTGGAGCTGAGCGCCGTGGGCACAATTTACCCTATCCTGATGTTACGTTCATCTTCAACTTCGCAGAAAAATGTTACATAAACAAAACAACAATCTTATTTGAGAGCACAGCATAGAGTCAGAATCCAATCAAGAAATGTAGCTGCAAGGAATTCCAGGAAATAGCCTTAGGCATCCCGATCTCTGCAGCACACTTCACGAGCAGGCTCACAACATGTATACGACAGTCATAGTATACACTCCCACACGGAGAACTCACATGTCAACGTCTCCCTCAAAGGACCCTTAAAAATACCCACTCCCTCCTTGACACTGGGCCTTGGTGTCTAATATTTGTTTTCTTAAGGTCTCAAGCTCTGCAGGAAAAAAGAATCTAAGGGAAACAACTGACTTATGAATAACCAGTCCTGTCCAGGATTAGGCACAGTGGCTGACCGAAGACCCTGGGCGTGTGCTGGGCACTTGGGGCATGGCATCATAGCCCTGTATCACAGTCTTTGTACCATTAGCTCCACAGAAATAGCACCACCAAATCCAAAGCACAGGCCTTAATTCCAGCACTTTCGGAGGCTGAGGCCAGAGGATCACAAGTCTGATCCCAGCTTGGGAAACTTAGCATGACCCTGTCTCAGAATTAAAACTAAAACAATAGCTGAGAGCAGGAGGAGCACTGCTTACCCAACAGCATGCAAAGCGGGTGTGGCGGTGCACGCCTGTAACCCAGCACTCAGAAGGCTGAGGCAGGAGAATTGCTGTTGAGTTCCAGGCCAGCCTGGGCAATAGAGCAAGAACCTGTCTCAAAAAAAAGAAGAATGGAAAAAGAAAAAGCAAAAGGGCTGGGGATGTGGCTCAGCATGAAGGCCCGGCTCCATCCCCAGGACCACACAGAGAAATATCAAAATAGATACAGCAGGCATTCCTATTACCATTTTCTACGAAGAAAGACGGCAAAGGGGAAGAGGCAGCACCAGGTGCAATGGCATGACCAAAGCCCAGCTCTGCTCTGCAGTTGCCAGCCGGCAGCTCAGTCGCTGCCTGACACCCTCAGAACTCACTCCAGTTGGTCCTGGGGTGTTTTCAGGAACTGCAACACCCACCTTGTTGTCTTCCCCTGCACACAGCCCCAGATAACCTGACCCACAAGCAGCTGTTCCTCTCTGCGTAATAAATATCCAGCTGCCACAGGGGCTTTTCCAGCCACCCAAGTTCTTTCTGTTTCATCACGAAGTGGGCATTCCAGGGGCTCAGCTCCACGCTGGGTTTATGTTACCAGGAACGGAGCCCTGAGCCACAACCCCAGGCTCTTTCCCTACTGACCTGAGATAAGGTCTCACTAAATTGCTAAATTGCCCAGGCTGGGCTTGAATTTGTGATCCTCCCGTCTCAGCCTCCCAGAGTTCTGAGATTATAAACCTGCACCACCAGGTCTGGCTAGATGGAAGGTTCTTTTGAAAGGCTTACATGCTGTCTACTGGCTCAGCCCTGCGCCCTGCCAGAAAGCTGCAGATGGCAGAGGGTTTGGCAAAGTGCCACTCCAGCAGAGACTGCTCCAAGGCAAAGTGGGGACAGTGGGTGTGAGCCTTACACGGCAGGCCCAGGGCCCACAGCCCAGCACGCGAGGTCCTCGCCACCCGTCCCCTCCCAGCAGCCTGGGCTCGAGTTGGGGTGAAAAGTGACCTGGCTACCGGCTGTCCCTGGCGCAAAGCCAGGAAGATGCCAATCTCGCCCTCCCTGCAGCACTTCCTCCCTTCCTGAAGTTCTCTGTGCAGAGACAAAGCCAACAGTGATGGGACACAAAGAACCAGAACAGCCTCAGCCAAGGGCACCGATAAGCTCGTGCGTCAGCTGCTGTAACTGTCACAGGCCAAGGCCGCGCCCGCCCGGCAGTCCCTGAGCCGGCCAGGTAAGAAGAGGCTGAGTGCCAAGGCCACACTCCTCCTTCCACCTGAGGAGGTCCAGCAGGAAAGAGCTCCTGTGACGCTCCATTTGTACAAGAAACACCGTGTCCTGACTGGCCACAGGGGGCTTTGTGTCCTTTAGTGATCTCTGAATTTTCAGAAGGATTTTTCCTTCTCCAAAGCTAAGTTTTTTCAAGCTACAGTCACCCCTCCATCTGTGGAAGCTTGATTCCAGGACCCCCAAGGATAATCAAAATCAGGGGGTGTTCGTGGCTTACCTAAAATCACCATACTATTTGCATAGCAATCACACAATCTGCCCTGTACTTTAAATCATCTTCTGGTTTCAGCACAGATAATATAGAAAGGGTCGTTACGCTGTGTCTCTTAGGGAAGAAGAAAAAGGCTGGTCCACCCAGAGACAACTTCTTTCTAAATATTTTCAATCCACAGTTGAGAGACACATGAAAAGCTCCAAATCCAGAGGGAGACCGAGTTTTGTGCCCGGGGCAGGGACACGGGGGGCCCCTCTATCCCCTCCCTGATCTCGTCAAGCAGCAACCTAACCCCCTCCTCTCTGCTCCCAAACCACAAGTTAAAATGTCACACCACAAGCCAAGGAGCCCTGGCACTCTCCTATAATCCCAGCACTCTGGGAGGCTGAGGCAGGAGGATTCCTTAAATTGCAGCCCAATCTGGGCACACTGGTGAGACAGTCTCAAAATTTCAAAAACACAATGGAAGGGCTTAGGCTGCTGCTTGGGGCGAAGGCTCTGGGGTCAATTCCGACACTGATGGAGGGAAAAATGTCACCAGGACACTGACGGTAACAATGCCCAGAGCAGGAGCAAAGGCCACAGCAGTGCAGCAACCACATGACAGCAAGGGACAGGCAGGGAAGCGACAGGGACAGATCCCATTCCAGAGAAGAGTGCAGTTCTCAGAGCGCTTTGTGCTACAAAGGCCACCCATCCAGCAGAGAACCCATCTCACCGACCCAGACAGGCAAGGGCAGGAATTGGAAGCAACGGAAAGGGTCAGAACAGAAACCAGCAGCAGCCACTGACTCCAGAGCAGCTAGAGACAGAGGCAAACGCACTGGTGAGAAACAAAGAAAAACAAGAGAAATAAAATGCCTCAGCAGTGACCCAATGTGAGAGATGACTAAAGAAAGCTGCTTGCAGAACCTAGTGGTACTAATCCCAGCACTGTAGGAGGCTGAGGCAGGAGAAAATCTTAAATCCGGCCTGGGTAATTTAGTGACTCAGCAAGATCCTTGAAATCAAAGATAAAAATGGGCTGGAATGGCGGCTAGAGGAACGGCACTGGGGTTAGAGCGCTTGCCTTGCAAGTGCAAGGTGCTAAGTTCAATTCCCCAGCAACACATGATCCAGGTGTAGTGGCACAAGCCTGGAATCCTAGCACTCAGGAGGCTGAGGCAGGAGAACTGCCCTGAGTCCAAGGCTTGCCTGGGCTATAAAGTGAGTTCAGGACCAATCAGAGCTACACAGCAAGACTCTATCTCAAAAAAAAAAAAAAAAAAAAAAAAAAAAAGACTGGAATACGGTTCAGCATAAGGGTCATGATTTTGATTCCCAAGATCACCACCACCACCACCAAAAAAAAAAAAAAAAAAAAAAGTCATTAAGCACACAGGTTAGAAAAGCTGATAACGCTCTGCTCACAGAAGCATCTGATTGCAACTAAGTTACTAAACTGCCCAAGAATTTGCACCAGTTATAAGCACAAAAGTAACAAACGCCTCCTACAAGCTGGGAACAGAAGGTTGCAGAGTAGTGGACCAGCCTGAGTCTCTCCCAATACTGAGTCTCTCCCAATACTGTATCAAATACTTCTGGTTTTAACCAGTTAAAAATAAACTGAGAGGTCTGGACATACAGGCCTGTCATGCCAGCTCTCTGGGAAACAGAGGCAAGAGGATCACAAGTCTGAGCCCAGCCTGGGCACCTTATCAAGATCCTGTCTCAAAATTAAAAATAAAAATAGGCTGGGACACAGCTCAGTGGGAAGGCCCCATGTCAGATGATACCCAAGACCATGAAAAAACAAAAGAAAAGGTGTGATCAAGTCAAGAGTCAGATAGTTCAAGCCACCCTGGGTACCACAAGCCATGGGCCAGCGGAGAGCAGCCGCCAGACAGTGAGGAAGACAGAGGGCAGGACAGAGGCAGGTAAAAGCAGCCAACTCAAGATCAGGGACCCGGGAAGCAGAGGAGGCGACACGCTGCACACCCCCATGGCGGGCGCGGAAGCAGGAACCAGACAGACGCTGAAACTTGACTTTTTAAAGCTGCCAACTCTAACCTCACATCGTGTCCCAAGCCTTCCCTCCAACCTTACCTGAACCTTTCTGAAAAGTAACCTGTGTTCAGGAAACGCTGATACAACACTTTCCAGGTGGCTCTTTACCTTTTTTCTGTTATCGTCTTCATACTTTTACTATAACGTATCAACAGCAGCAGGAAATGAGTGACATTTCACAGAAGCACCTCCCTGTCTCAGAACTGGAGGTCTCCGCGGGGACACTTTCCTCATTTTGTTCTGTGCCGAGTTCTCAGCACCGAACAGCTGTCATCTTTTATCATTCTACACAAAGACGGAGTGACATGCCCTAACCAACACGTTCCTGATCCCAGCACTGTGGGATGATGAGGCAGGAGGACTGCAACTTCAAGTTCCAGCCCAGCCTCCTGGGCAACTTAGCAAGACTCTGTCTCAAATGAAAAATTAAAATGTCCCGGGGATGTAGCTCAGTGCGAAGGCCCAGGGTTCAATCTTCAGACTAGGAGGAAGCAGGAAGGCGGTACCGGGTTAGGGCTGGGGAGTGGGTACGAAGGGAAGTTCGTGCCTTGTGTGTTTTCAGGGGATCTGAGACTGAGTCTACGGTACCTAACAAAGAGTTATGAGAAAAGCAAACCAACAGGCCTCACTCAAAGATTGAGTGAGGGAGTATTGGTGATATTTTTTTCCCTACTTTTGATTCCCAGAAGGTGGCCACATCACATGGGCACAGATCAGCTCTGGTTTGCCCCTGTGGGAAGGGCCTCCCTGGACATGACCGCTCTGGGCCCTGCAGGCCCCTCAGCACCAGCGCCCTTCACCCTCTGGGGCAGGAGGATGACGGCAACACGGCCACCCTCACCTGCAGAGCACCATGTCCGCCCACACCCAGCTGGGGCCAGACCCGAGATGCCAGAGACGTGTGTGGGAGGACCCATGACTGCCCAGTGGCGGGGCATGGCCACCTCGGCCACACGGACTCCTAGGGTGCAGAGACGGGGAGGCTGAGGGGACCACGGAGGTGCCGCAGAGGGACAGTGGAGGTGGCAGGACAAGACGACAGGAGAACACGGGGACAGAACAAGAAGGATGTGATGGAGGAAGACGAGGAAGCAACAGGAAGCAAGGGAGGGGGTGACCAAGATGTGGTGACACAAGGGGACATGAGGTGACCAGGACGGGAGAAGAGCCGTCACCCCACACACATGGGTGCTCGGCCCCTCAGACCTGGAGTCCGGGATGCCAGCTGGAGACTCACCACACGCGATGGACGCGTATACCTGCGACCCGGGCACCTGCAGCAGGATTCGGAACGGGGCAACCCGAGCCTGGGAGTCCAGCACAGCGTCCAGTGCGCCCACCAGGCGACCTGCGGGGACAGGAAAGCACCATGAGCTGGGGGCCGCCAAGCTGAGGACCCACCACCACTCCCCTGTGGGATGCAGTTCGTTACTGTGGCCATACTGTGGCCAGGGCTCTGCTGCCCTAGATGGTCCCCTACGATGAACTGTGACTTGGTGACAATGCGAACCAGACCTGTCACCCTCCAGCTCAAGCCACCCCACCTGACCAAAGCAGAAGTTCTGGACTTGAATGACCTAACGTGAACTCCAGCTCCAACACTTCCCAGCTCTGTGACCTTAGGCAGGCTACGTACCGGCTCTGGTTTTCCTCCCTTGTAAACAAAGTAACAGTACACTACCTCAGGGTAACAGAACGAAGCAAGTTCCATCTCCCGCTCGAGGTCCCTCAGCAGCTATGTGACCGCAAGGCCTGCATCCCAGTCCTCATCTAAACATGGAGGGTCGCCCACCTCCTCCAGGAAGGCGCAGAGAATCAGGAAGGCACACATCTATAATCCCAGCACTCTGGGAGGCTGAGGCTGGAAGATGGCAAGTTCAGGCCCAGTCTGAAAAACTTGCAATTTTGTGAGAACTTGGTCTTAAAGTAAGTAACTAAAACGGGCTGCCAGCGTAGCTCAGAGGGCAGGCCCGGGCTCAAGCCTGCCAGGGAAGAGCAAAGGGCCAAACCACACTGTGGCAGTGGTGTCCTGCCTCAACACGGACAGCACGGCGCCTGCTCCACCGGCTTCTCCTGACTGGAGGCACCACGGCCCGGAAATCAGGCCCCTCGCTGACCTGCACACGTCCTTAACTCTTCACCCCAGGCACCTGAGCCGGTAACATGGATGCTTAACCACCCTCAATGTGGACCACAGTTCAGCGCCAGGAGTTACTATCTAACGCCCCATGCCCAGGGGATGAAGTGGGGTGGACAGGGCCCAGGGCCGTCCCAGCCCGTTTTTTAAATTTTGGACAGGGTGCCACTAAGTTGCTAGTTGCCCAGGCTGGGCTCATTAGTTTTGACTCTCCTGCCTCAGCCTCTCACAGTCCTAGGATGACAGACCTGTGTCTCTGGACCCAGTCTCATGACTCCAAAAACCCAAGAATTGAGAACTTTAACTTGATAAAGAACATCCACACATACTCAGGGGGGAAAAAAAAGAAACTATAGTTCAGATAACACTCAGCAATCGGAAATGGAACAGGTCGCCTAGGACCAGGGTGGAGTGTGCGGACATTGCTCCTGGTGACCACCATACTCGAAGTCCCAGCTCACACAGGAAGACGGCAGAAGGGACAAGGGGTCCAAGAGAGAAACAGAACCCCACAGGTGACATGGTTCCTCTGAGAACCATGAGAACAGAGAACCCAAGGACCTAGTAACTCGGCAAAGCCGCAGGCACTGAGGTTACCATGGCAACTGCTTCCTACATCCCTGTGATGAACCTCCTGGTTCTTGGGGGAAAACACGTAAACACCAAGGAGGACAGCAAGAGGTAGCCCCATTGGGCACAAGCCCAGCTAGACACACACAGGACCTACAGACATACAACTGCAATACAGCCAACAACGTCACGTGAGGGAGACGTCGGGAGCCGGGCATGCGGGGGGGGGGGGGGGGGGGGGGGGGGGGGGGGGGGGGGGGGGGGGGGGGGGGGGGGGGGGGGGGGGGGGGGCAATGAAGTCGTGGCAGTGGCGATGGCAATGTGTGTGCACACAATTCTCGTTTAACGTCGCCATTGTGCATCGCATATACATACATTAGTGAGAAAAAACTACAAAATGCCATTGAAAGAAATCAAAGATCTAAAATCCAGGCTGGTCCTGAACTCACTATGGAGCCCAGGCTGGCCTTGGACTCACTGTAATCCTCCTGTCTCAGCCTCCTGAGTGCTAGGATTATAGGCATGAACCACTATTCCCAGCTTTCAATAATGTTAAGATACCAATTCCTCTCCAATTTCATCTCTAGACTCCACGTAATCCCCCCAAAAATCCCAGTGTACTGATTTATAAATATTGACAACTGGTTCTAAAGCTTCTATGAAAAGTAAAGACCTGGAATAGCCAAAAGCCAACTGAGAAATGATTTGGAGAAATCTTTTTTTTTTTTTTTTTTTGAGACAGGGTCTCACTATGTAGCCCAGGCTAGCCTTGGACTCGTGCTAGTCCTCCCGCCTCAGCCTCCCTGGTTCTGGGATTACAGGTGTGTGCCACCATGCCCAGCTTATGTGGTACTAGGAAATTGAACCCAGGGCCTTGCACTTGCTAGGCAAGTGTTTTAATCACTGTGCCATTCCTCCAGCCCTTGGAGAAATCTTACTGAATGGCTTAGAGCAGTGGTCACCACCTCCTTGGCACTGGGGACCAGTTCTGCTGCTGTGACATAAGTAGAGCTCAGGTGGCAATGTGAGTGGTAGGAAGTGGTGTAAACACAGACAAAGCTTCTCTGGTTCACCTGCTGCACGGCCCAGTTCCTAGCAGGCCACAGGCTGGAGTCCCCAATTCCTTCCCACAAAGTAACACTGACCACGAGAGTATATAATGCCAGCAGCTCCGTGGGCCAGGGTCAGGGGGAGATGGCAGGCATTTCCCAAGATGAGTGCCTGGGCGACCGGAGGAGCAATGCACAGGGAACAAGTGTTTCCAACAAACAGCGCAATCCAGTTGGATGTCCATGTGCAGAGGGACAAGGGGCCTTACACTTTTCACAGACAAGACTCAGAAGGGACCACGGGAGGACCTGGAGGTAAAACGAGAGCTGGAGAACTTCCAGGACACAGGGAGCAATCTAGACAACCTGAAGCATGCCCGAACCTGGATCAGCTGGCGGTCAGCAGCGAAAGCACAACGCAAAGGAAAGCACCCTGGTTAGTAGACCTCTCCATCCAAAATGTCTGCTCTGCCTAAGATACCTCAACAAGAGGAGGTGGATATAGTGGTTCACACGTATAGTCCCAGCACTTGGGAGGCTGAGGCAGGAGGACTGCTTAAGCCCAGAGTTTGGCATACCCTCTCAGAAATTTTTTTAAAAGATGGACCTAGTAGTATAGACCTGTAATCCCTACTCTCTAGGAGGCTGAGGCAGGATGACTGCAAATTTGAGCCCTGCCTGGGACTATAGCTAATTGTGGAGGCCCTGGGCTCAATCCCCAATACCACTAAAATTTTTTTTAAAAAAAAATTTTTTTAAACACAGAGCCAAAAGACACATCAGTGGATAGAAACTATTTGCAAGGCATTTCTCTGATAACAAACTATTTGATGACTTGAAAACTTAAAACCAAAGAAAACAGAGAACCTAATTAAACATGGGTGACAGATGTGAAGAGACCATCACCACAGGAAACAGTAAATCAACACACACAAAGTCACTTGACATCCCTCAGTCAGTGAGCATCACAAGATAGAAAGTAACAGCCTGTCACACACCTGGTGGGATGGCCAAAGCCCCCAGATGCTCATACCCCTGCCAGTGAGGTGCGGGCGAGCAGCAGGAGGCCACCAAGGGCTGGATAAAGCAGGAGAAGCGGGTTGACGACTGCATGTTTCTTAAAAATCTAACTAAATAGCCTTAGTGTAACATCCTGCAGTGATGCTTGCAGGTATTCCCCAACTGATGCAAAAGCAGGACCAGGCACGCCTATCTGTGGCAGCTCCATTTCTCACCCCACACCACGATCCACCAAGACGTGCCTAGGCCAGGATGCATGACCAAACTGTACCACATCCATGTGATGGAGTATTACTCAGCAGTGAAGACAACCAACCTGCCCCAAGACATCAACGAAGCTAGGCGTGTACTGTGAAAGACACCCTCCTGCCAAGGCTCCGCAAGCAGTGCGATTCCAGTCACTTCTCCAAGAAGGGAAAGAAGGGAAGTCCACGCAAGGGTAGAAATCTCCGCTGCTGGGGGAATTTCTCAACCCCAGGGGGATTTTAATACAGTGAGATTATTCTACAGGATCCTGTAGCTATGGCCGCATGACACACTGCATCTTGCCCAGACCCACAGGATGCCCACAGCAATGACAGGCGAACTCAAAAAAAAAAAAACAGTCTCTCATTTAGTAGGTCCCAGGGTCCCAGATTCAATGCAACAATCTAACCGTATAGTACAGGCGTAGGAACCACCAGAGCAAAGGGGACTGAAGAAGGAAACTGTCTTCAGTAAGTGGGGAATACCTGGAAAAAGACAAAGGAATGCAGTAAGTCCCTCACCTGCTGGGGCATGTCGCTACTTCACACACATGCTAGGAGGGAACCAACAGGACAGGGAGAGCCAGGCTTGGTGGCTCAGGCCTGCAATCCCAGCTTGCTGGGAGGCTGAGGCAGAAGGATACCATGTTCGAGTCCAGCCTGGAAACTTAGCTACTTGGCAAGATCCCGTTTTTAAAAAATCAAAAGCAAAAAAAAAAAAAAAAAAAAAAAAAAAGGGGGGGGGGGGGGGGGGGCGCGGCTGGGGGTGTAGCTTAAAGGCCCTGAGATCAAGCCTCAGTATGTCAAAAAAGTTTTAATATAACGTAATTTTAAGAAAAAGTGAGACCAAAGATATAAATTTTATATACTTGTACAAGTGTGTTTGTTTTAAGCAGCAGGGTCAAGTAATTAAGTTTACATAAAATTAAAAGTAAAACTCACCGTGACCTCTGGTTATTTTGGCATAAACTTAGTCCTGTCTAACTAGGCCACGCTCCTGAAGTTGCAGGAGTGTAGCTCAGAGCGAGGCCCTGTGTTCAATCCCCACTCACGTCAGAGCAAAGTGTTTGCATTTTTTAAAAACTTGTTACAGTGGAAGACACAAGCCAAAGGCAATGGGAGATGGCCTCCTAGCAGGAGAGGAAGATCCGTGGACACATGCCTTGCACTGTCATGACTTTCATTTAAACATTCACTGTATTTTAATCGTGTGCTGCATTCAACTTGGAAATCTCCGTCAAAAACACGGTGGCATGTTCTCACCCACCATACTCACCGGAGCTGGCATCATGAGACTCCCGGCTCTTCCTAAAGTCAAAACTACCAAGAAAGGTAAACAGTTTTTAATCGATCCAGGACTTGGAGGCAGCTATGGCTACACAATGACAAGCACCCAAGAAACCAGTTGGGACGGTGGCGGGGACAATGGAATGAGGATGCTGGAGGCGAGGGGGATCAGCGTGGGGCTCATAACCCTGTGGACATGGACGCCACAACGTCCACGTGCCAGTCCTGAACAATGGACGCAGTCTCCCTTCACACTGACACAGGGAGCAGAGGTCACTTGTTTCTTGTAAAGGCGACACTAGCAGACCAACAAAAACAAAAGCAAAGCCACCACCACTTAAAATACAGACAACCCACCCACAGCACAGAGGTCTCACCTAAGCTCCCAATGGCCCTTCGGGGGGTGGGGGGTGGGGGGTGGGGAATGGGCAGGGGCTCCAAGCTCGACCCAACAGCAGATCCCCACAGCCCCAGGGCCCCCTCCCAGCTGAGGGTGGTGCAAAGCCGGGGCGATGATTAATTTTAGAAACATTGTTACCCACAAAGCTACACCTCCATCTCTGTGCAGATGACTTTCCCTCTCAGGAAACCCAGGCTGGCCAGTGCTTCACTGCTCCCCACCCTAGTCCCCTCAAGGAGCATCAGGGCAGCCCTGGGCACGTCCTGGTCCCCTGCTCCCCGTGCTGCAGGAAACCCTCCTGGCTCTGGGCACAGGGAGCACACGCTGCTATTTTTAGGCCCTGAGAACAACAACTCCGGCTAAGACAGACTTGACTAGCGACGGAGTTTATAATTGGGGCCCAGATGGGCTTGTTACCGACAGTTGGCTCCTAGGCCACCGCACTGCCATCCTCCGGCCCTGGCTGGGCCTCATGCACAAGGTGACATCAAGCTTAAGAAAAAAATGACAGCTACAGGACAAACAAGGACACATTTAGAAGCTTTTCCATGGCTTCATGGTTTTCACAGCCCCTTGCTGGGCCTGGCACATGACCACAGGGACAGTGGCCTGGTCCTCATTCTCTCCAGAAACAGCAACATAGCATGTGAAAACCCCATTTCAAAAACAACACACACTCCTAGCACAAGTAGCATCTTAGTGACAGCCACACCCACCACCTGTGGGAAGGCGGAGACCCTTTCCAGCATGGGCTCAGACGCAATCGACTGGAGAGGTCCGGGATGGAAAGCTCCAGGGTCTGATAAAAGCTTCTTGTGGTGACATCAGCCATCAGAACAGGCTGACAGACTCCTGGGGACACAGATGTGGTCTGGGACAGCCTCCTATCGGGCTGTTTGATCTAGCAGCTTGTGTTTGAGGATTTGAGAAAAAGGCAAATCAAGAAGCAGAGGCTTGGGGCTTAGCTCAGCACCTGGGAGCCTGCTTAGTGTGTGCATGGCCCTGGTTTCCACCTGCAGGTGCACATGCATACATACACACACACACACACTCACTCTACAGGCAAGCACCAGCTGCGTGTGGTGGCGCACACCTGTGACCCCAGCACACTGTGAGGCTGGGGCAGAAGGCGAGAGCTGCCAACCCCCAGGCACAGCCATGACAGTAGCCAAGTCACACAGGATGCTCTGGTGACAGCCACCCGATGAGCTCCTCTAACAACAGAACAACAGGGCAACCGTGTGTCCCTCACAGCTGACAAAGCCAAAGCACAGCCAGCGTATCCCCCAGCAAGGAGCCATCCCAAGAGCAGCATCTCAAGGTCATGGCAAGGGCAGAACTCCAGTCCTAGTCCTTAGGAACAAGACAGGGACCTAGGCCTGGGGACGCAGGCCTGCAATCCCAGCTCTCTGGACAGTGAAGCAGGAGGATTGCAATTTGGAGCCCAGCCTGGATAACTTAGCAAGTTCCTCTCCAATAAATAAATAGACACGTAGGTAGTAGGTAGGTAAAGGGCTGGGGATACAACACAACGTGAAGGCCTACTGAGTCTGATCCCCAGAACCGACACCAAAAAGACAAAAAAAAAAAAAAAAGGTCTGACAGTATTCAGACAGAGCACCAGCTGCTGGAAACACCAGGGCCAACACCCACCTGTACCCCTCCAGGACAGGGCAAGGCCACTGGAGGTGCAGGCTGGGCTCCTCCCGGGGGCCATGAAGACACCCTGATGGCTCTCTTCCTCCTGCAACCACATCCACACCTGTCTCCCACTGTTGTCCCCAATTCTTCTTCCTCTGGGACCAGAAACTCTAACCCAAGAAGTCCAGATGGCAACAACATCAGCTACTCCATTATGTCCCTCTGGTGCCATCAAAAAGCAACAGGTGGATTCTCTGGCAGGTCTCCACTGCTGATAGTCATGATTGCTTGGGGACACGGTCCTGCTTTCTACACGGTCCTGCTTTCTACACAGGTTAGGACAGCCATCTGTTTCCAGGCAAGTACTTTATCAGACCGGTGCACTCTGCTACTGCTACATGTGTAGACTGTTAGGCAGACTTTCTCTTTGAATCTGAATAACCACTTTTTTTCCCTGAAATACTAGGGATTGACCTCAGGACCCCCTAAGGCCAACTGTTAAAGTACATGCTAGAAGAGTGCTATAACCGACCCACTTTTCCTGCTCTATGCCCCAGTGTCTCAAAAAGTCACTAAGTTGTCCAGGCTGGACTCAAACTGGAGCTCCTCCTGCCTCAGCTTTTCAGAGTCCTGGGTTTACATGTATGGACCAGCACATACAGCTAATTGATCATTCTTGACAAATCCCATTGGCATTACCCATACCCCTCCCCTAATCAAAGAGAACCAGTCATAAAGAGTATCTTTTCTATCCCAGCACTCTGGGATAGAAAAGAGTCAGGCTTGGGTAATTTACTAACTTAGCAAGTTAGTAAGTTTACTAACTTAGCAAGTTAGTAAGTTTACTAACTTAGCAAGTCTGTGTCTCAAAATCAAAACTGAAGAATAGATTGTGGATATTAGCACAGTGGGAAGGCTCCAAGTTGGATCCCTAATACTGAACCCCCCACCCCAAAACAAACTTCTCCATATCTCTTTTCAAAGAAAGTAAGATCGAGTTTCAATTTGCTTCCCTAAAAGCGATTTGGTTCTAAATTTTTATGGTAGAAACTTTGGGTGGGAACAATCAGGCCAATTTCACACATGGCCACTGGGCAGTAGCCTCGTTTCTCCCTCATCACTGGCTCAGGCAACTGAGTTCCTACCCAGAGAGACACTAGAACTGGAAATTAAAGTGGGTACACAAGACCCAACACGAAACACAAAGGCTCATTTCCTGCTCCCAGGCTACAGCAAGAAAGGCTGTCAGACTTGTTCCGTGGGGTTCAAGGCTGGCCAGAGCCATCCCCAAGGCAGCAGGTGCCTTCACAGCCACCTCTGGGCCGCCTCCACCCACCAGCTGTTCCTGTCCATGTTCCCGGATAGAATGAGCTTCGGGAAATGGAGCTTGAGGCATCGATGACCTGACCAAGGACCAGAGGAAAGAACAGGGTGTCCTTCACAAGGTGGAAATCAATAGGAGTCCAGAGAGAGCTGGCAGAGGGGGAGGCGCCCACAAGCTCAAGTTCAGAACACAGACAGCCAGGGGTGGACGTGACTCTTCTGGCGGCCACGAGAACTACATTTTTTTTTTTTTTTAACAGAGTCTAGCTCTGTAATCCAGGCTGGCCTCAATTTATAGCAATCCTCCTGCCTCAGTCTCCCAAGTGCTGGGATTATAGGCGTGCGGCACTACATTGTTATGTGGTGCTGGGGAAGTCAACCCAGGACCTTGTGCATGCTAGGCAAGTGCTTCAACCACTCAGCTACACCGCCACCCTACAAACTGATCTTGAGAAAGTAGCTACTCCACTGATAGACCACACTGCAGGCTTTCTTTTGAGCGGGGAGGGCAAGAAAACAGTTTCAGTAAACCACTTAATTGCTCAGGCTGGGATCATACCTGCCATCATCTTGTCTCAGCGTCCCAGGATGCTGGGATTATAAGGCCTTCACCGCCAGGCCCGGCTGCTACAGACATTTCAAGACAGTACTTTATGCAATTTTTAAAGTATCTATTGATTACCACCAAGTGCCGGGCACACTAACTGGTAAGCCCATGTCTCACAGGGTGCCAAGAGCCAGGAGGCTGCAGCTATCCCAAAGGCTCCAAGCTCGGCACCTTGGTACTAAACAACTGTATGACACCTTGCCCACACTTTCCTGTGACTTCTTTCGATAGTGAGAATTGAACTAGACCCCGTTCCATTTTTTATTTTGAGGCAAGGTCTTCACTAAGTTGCTCAAGCTAAGCTCAAACTTGTGATCCTCCTGCCTCAGCCTACCAGAGTGCTGGAACTACAGGCCTCCGCCACCACAGCCGCTTCAGACATTGATGTCAACGTTTGTCATTGATAGAAGCTTGCAGGCACCAAATCACATCCAAGCTGCTCCGACTAACCTCTTCCGGCCTACAGAAGCCTTCAGACTGTGACGGGGACAGACCCAAGGCGGGGTACGGGCTGGGACTGGGCCCTGTCCCCAGCCCCAGGAGTAACTCGCCTGCAGTCTTTGTTTAATGTACTCTGAATAAAATACACTCAAGGGCAGAGTTCTTTGAGCTCATCTGAAGAAAATCGCTTTTCTGCATGCTGTTCACACTGCCTCTGATCTTGCTGTCCAACTACTCCAAGCCACCATCTGTCATCGTCTTCCAGAGACTTGTCAGAGTCATGGTTCCACAGCTGTCAGAGGGCCCCACTAATCTTACCTTAGCTAGCAGAAGACACTCTGTCACTAAGTTTATCCTGAGGATAAGAGTTTTTGTTAGAGCTGGAGGCATAGCTCAGCGGTTAAAGTGCTTGTCTAGCATGCACGACACCCTGGGTTCATTCCCCAGTACCATGTAATTAGCTGGGCGTGGTGGCACATACCTGTAATCCCAGCACTTAAGGAGGCCGAGGCAGAATTGCCAAAAGGTCAAGGCCAGCCTGGGCTACAAAGTGAGTTCGGGACCAGCCAGGAGTACAAAGCTCAAAAGTTTTTGTTCTACAAGAAGAAAAGCACCCAATATAGAGCCTTGTGGTATGCAGTATATCCTGAGACCCTGGGGCTGCTGGGGGGGGAGGGGGGTCACACAGATTAGAACATAGCCTCTTAAACAGAGGTGCAGGGGGGGGAGGCAAGGCACTGGAAACAGACACACACACCCTCACAGGAGAGGGGTTCCACACAAGGGAAGAGGGCCAGCACCTGTGAGCCCCCTGTACCTGGCCAGATTTCCCTGGAAGGTGACATTATCAAGGCCTGGTCCGCACAACAGTGCTAGTCACCACCTCACAAAGCAGGTCCCCCACCCTAAAGTCCCAAGGCTACAAACCAGGGATCAGCCACACAACAGCCCTGACAAGGTCCAAGGCAGAGGAAGGAAAAACGGGAGAGGGGACACAGACAGTGCACCCTGTCCCTAAAGCTGTCACACACCATAGGGACAGTGGTCGCTAACTCATCTCTGGGAGATCCGTCCTTTGCACCCTGCCCCAGGGGGCATGTCTGCCAACATCCACCGGCAGCGAGTACCCAGCAAAAAGTAAACTGGGGCCAGAGATTATGTGGGGAAATCAATTAAAACTTAAGATGGGACTGAGGGGGCACAGCGGACAGCAGAGGCCCACAGAGGTTTTTCCTGGGGACACGTAGACCTGGAAGTATGACCATTCAAACCTACACGGGACTGTGCAGCACCTAGGGTTAACCCACTCAGACTGTTAAGAACCGGGCAGTCACACAGCACCAATGTCGCTACAAAGAGAGGACAGTTCAGAAGGCCACAGCGTGCCTCTCCTGACGAGCAGTGGTCATTTCCCGCCTCATCCTTCCCAAGAGTTAACTTACCCACCCAGACATCCTTCTCTAAGTCTAAGGGGACTTCCATGAGGCTGAAGCCAAGGACCCTGGCAATTTCCAACTATGATGTACAGCTCTGGTTACAAGGCAGATGTTTCTGAGAACAGGATGCTGGTGCATGCCTGTCTATCCAATCTCTCTACATTTACCCCCTTATAAAAACCCCAGGCCCTCACCTCACTGGCCAGTGTAGTTCCTCCCTAGGAACTCATCTGCCAGCCCTTTCCACAGTGTACTCTGGTCTGAATAAACTTGTTTTTTTTTTATGTTTCTTGAATATTGGTAAATTCTTTCACCAGTCATACCACCAGCCCTTGCTACACTGACTACCGTGGTGGAAAGGGTCCCTGGGCTCCACATCTGCACCCAGGACTTGTGCCCCGACCCTGAGGTCCATCCTGAAGACATCAGCTGTGGGCGTGCAGAACTGGATGTCACAGCCCCAGCCGCGACACCTCCTGACATGGCTCTTAATGCTCAGAGCACTAGGAGCTGGACAGGCTGCCACTGTAACCAACCCCACTGCAAGTCCTTGCCGGACAGGCTGATGACAAAGGAGCCCAAGAAGACAGGCAGTATTTAAAGGCCTTTTGCTGTGGCTCTGTGGCTCGAGGCCAGGGCCTTCACACTGGGCAACATCTCCAGCCCTTTTTTTCTTTAAAACAGTCTTGCTGAGTCATTAATTCTCCCAGGCTGGGTTTGAACTTGGAGTTCTCCTGCTGCAGGCTCCCACAGGGCTAGGATGACAGGCCTGCGCCACTAGACCTGGCTACTGGTAGAGCAATAAGCGTGAAAAAGAATTTCAGAGACATGTCCACCCTTCTCACCATTGTTAACACTCCACCTCATGCTTCCTTCCGGTAATGGCAGATACTCATTTCATACAGAAAGGCCAGGAAAGCCCTCAGCACTGAACTATGTCCCCACACCTGGGCTATGTCCCAGTACCTGGAGGCAGCCGTGAAGATCCACGGAAGTGTCCCCACAGGAGCCCACCAAAGAGCCCAGTTGGCCTCACCAAGACAAGTTGTGGCTCTAATCACAAAGCCCTGGGTTCAAATCCTGATTCTAACCCTTCCTACCACACAGCTTTTGGGAGGACCCGCAGCTCCACCCGGCTCAGCTTCCTCATGTCTCCAAGGGGAACAACCATCATGTAGGTCAGCTTAGGGGTCCAGTGTGAGCAAAACCCCCATCACCTGGTGCAGGTTAGATGTCCCCCAAGCCAGGACTGGGGTACAGGCCTGTAAGTCCTAGCACTTTAAGAGGCTGAGTTAGTAGCAAGTTCAAGCCCAATCAGGGCAATTCACCAACTCAGACCCTAAATTCAACATCTGTTGAGCTAACTCCAAGAGCTCCAAATCTGAATTTTAAAACAGATTCATTGCAGGTGCCCATGCTAGGAAGCAGAACTTCATTAAGTTGGCATTCCATTGGAAAAGGCCAGTCCCCACAGCCGAGAGATGTCGCGAGGCAGCCCCGTGAGGCGACCCAGTGGGAGGGGACACATCACCCAGCATGAGAACCACACAGCTGAGAACAGCCCCAAAAATCAGAACGGCACAAGTGGGACAAAGGAGAACTCATCCCTGGTGTGAGCAGTGGGAACTGCCCGTGGCCCAGTTCTAGTCTGCAGTTGTAATCCACCTCACCCATGTGACTTCGTTCTGGCTACTCTTGGACGCTGACAGGCCACCTACCTCAGGACTTCCATCCATGACACACTCACCCCTCAGCCCAGACCAAGCATGGCCTCATAACCCAACTTCTACCTAGTGGTCACAACTTCACAATGCTGACCCGCCAGTCAGCACAGGGCAAGGCCAGCGAGAGGAATCCACATACTTAACGACTATATTAGTTGTTTAGGCAGGAAAAAAGCCATGACCTTTAGGAAAGGCCACAAGCTTAGAATTTCCCTGTGAGGTTAGGCAGGGAGGGGCCGGCTCCACACAGGGACGCTGGAAGGCTGGCTCCGGCTAACTTCCTCCTCATCTCTAAGAATACAACATGCTTAACTGAGGTTCCTGAAACAGCCGACGCTGTTCTGATCACTGTTACAGTTCAGATCTATAACATCCCCCAAAGCCAGGCCGGTAACCCCAGTACCCTGGGAGACTGAGGCAGGAGCTTGCAAGTTGGGGCCCAGCTTGGGCAATTTAGCAACCTAGCAAGACCCTGACCCAAAATTCAGAAATAAAATTGGGCCGAAGAATGTAGCTCACTGTGAAGGGCCCAAGCTGAATCCCCAGGACCAACGAATAAACAATACCAAATACCCCCAGAAGTCTCACACAGATCACTGCGAATCGTGCTGTCAGGAAAGGGGCCCTGGCTCGGAGAGGAAGGGGGATTCTTGCCCCAGCCACCATGGCCTGGGCAAGCTGTCCTCCACTGTACCACTTCTGCCCTGCAGCTGGCCAATCCTGGACTAAGTTCTCCGAAGTCTACGAGTCAAAATAAAGCTCTCCTTGAAGCTGTGGTTACCAGGTGTTTTGCGATATGAAGGTGACTATAACGCCCCCATCCCAGCACTGGGGAGGGGCGAGTCTTGCTGCCTGGTAGCATCCCAACCTGACCCCTGGACCTCAGGTCCCATCAGGTGGGCTGGGACCTGGCCAGAGTCTCCCCAGGGATCCCCAGGCAGGTGTCAGGCCCTGTGCACGCTAAGCCATCGTGACACCCTTCTACAGCTGAGCCCCACTCAAAACTCCTCAAGCCAGGGGACAAGGACAGCAGGTGTGTAACCACTCGAGGGGCAGAGGACTTCCAGTCGGCCTCTGGGTACCGCATGTCCTGCTCCCTTCAGCACCTGCACCTCCCTGCCACCTCCAGTCCGCTCCTGCCAGGCTCAGAAGAGACGCCCTCCAGCACGTCCCTGGGCCCCTCACCTCTGCATGAGGAGGATCAATCAGTGACTCCATGGCTCTCCTAGGACAGAGGCCTGGCCTCCGGCCCACCGCCCGACATCCCAGGTCTGGGGTGCTGCCTGGCCCAGCTGGTGCCACAGGGTACTGTCCCGGGACCTGCTGTGCGGCCACAGCCCAGGATTCCTGCCCCACATCTCTTCCCTCATCCCTAAAGCTCTCAACCACTGTGCTTGGCTTGTGACACTACTGCTGTAGGTTCTCCACGTGGACACAGGATAAATCTGCCCATCGTTGCATCACTGAATTGACCTCCACCTAAATTTGGGGGGTTCCAAGGATGCAGCTGTGGGCCTTCATACCATGCTAGGTCCCCAGCCCATATTTTTGGTTTTTATTTTGAGACAAGGTCTAAGTAGCTGATGCTAAACTCACACCCACACCCTGAAGTGACACCCCAGGCCTGCCTCAGCTGTGGTTCCCCATTCAGAACGTATCCTGCCCACTTGGGCACTCCTGGGTCCCCACCCACATCCACATCTTCCCCGCACATCTGAGGGTGAACCCTGGGCTGCTCTACCTGGTTCTCAATCCTGGCCATGCCCTAGAATGCCTCCCCTGGAAAGCAAGGATTCTTGGAGTCTATAGGGTGTGGCCTAAGACAGCTGCTGGCAGCTAAGCGGGTCTCTATGGCTGAGGCTGAGAACCACCAGGTCA
The DNA here is from genome assembly GCA_004027205.1 of Ctenodactylus gundi. Classification (NCBI taxonomy): domain Eukaryota; kingdom Metazoa; phylum Chordata; class Mammalia; order Rodentia; family Ctenodactylidae; genus Ctenodactylus; species Ctenodactylus gundi. The sequence continues at coordinate 6,729 of PVKB01006143.1, read as the reverse complement.
ACCCTAGTCTGCACAGCAAGGCAGGATCTTCTCTGGGGCTAGATGGAGCATCCTGCTCAAGTCTACCCAGTGGAGAACAGAGCACAGAGAGGACAGCCTCCCAGGCCCTTTTTCTTTGTAATGTAGAGGAAGGAGCCCAGGGCCTTTGCACTGCTGGACAACCCCAGCCCACAAGAAACAAAGGAAGACTGAAGCTGGGCCAGCTGATCAGGGGAGATCTGGGGACACAGACCTCCAGCAGACATGTCACAGCAAAGACCTCAGAAAGCTAGAAACAGCCCAGACCCGACAGGCAGTGGATCCAGGTCCAGCCACACAGCCTGGTCACGGCTACCAGCCCAGACTTGCACTACGGGAACCCGGCCCTCGCGAGCTGACTCACAAGGCGAGCGCTCACATGCACAGGTGCATGCCCAGAAGGGTGTCTACACAGGCAGCTGCAGTCCAAAGCAGTCCCCACTGCCCCAGCTCCATGGGCCAGTTGCTACAGCAGGGTTGCTTCACACTCACGGGGCATCCCATAGTCACCGTACATAGTGAAAGGGGAAACAGTAGCCAACGGACCTTTATTTGCAAAATATTACAAAATTTTACGAAATATTTAGAAAACACTCTCCAGGTGCTGGCTACCTCGGACACACAATATTTAAAACATAACATGCGCTTCATTTTCCCTGTACACGGTGACTCCCAGGATGGCAGCATTTCAGCTTTACCATTCTCCTCGGTTCTTTTCTGTGGTACCAAAGACTGAGCCCAGGGTTTTCACACTGAGTTACAGCCCCTGCCCACTTTCATTTTTTATTGAGGCAGGGCCTCACTAAGTTGCCCACATAGTTCTCAAACTTTGCAATCCTCCTGACTCAGCCTCCCAGAGTGCTGCGCCACCAGACCCGGTTTTAGCCCTTGGGAAATTCAGCAGCTTGATTTACACAATGGCCTGAAATACCTTCCTAACAATTCTCAAGATCAACTCCATAACTTTCCTTACAGACTGTAGTCAGCATGGATTATCAGGAGCTCTTCTGTAGAGAAAAAAGAACCCCCAAGAGCAAGGCGGGGGGGACAGTATCACATTCTACCCAACATCATCACCAGCCGCGCTGCTCAAACCAAAGTCATCTCAGGCCTATCCGCCACAAGCCAGCACAGGGCACCCAGGGACCTCAGGAGCTCCTCACACTCCCTCCTCTGCTCACACCTGGGATCCCAGAAGTGGGTGTGGCTGCAGGATCCAGGCTCTGGAGGGCTGAGGAGCTGGCACAGGGCCACACAGCAAAAACGCAGGAAACCTGGTGGCACTCACCCCCTGGGAAGATGACCCCAAGACAGCCTCTTATCACAGGGCTTGGACTGGCCGCTGGGGCTGCCAGGAAGGAGACAGGGCAACAGCATAGGTCCTGGCACCAGCATGGTGTCCTTACAGGACACCTGACAGAAACCCAGGCAGGAGTGGGTAGGTCCTACAGAGACAGCAATGGCCCTGGGGAATTGCTTCACCAGGGCCAAAGTGTCCCCCAGGTGGTGTCCCATGCCAACACATGGCTGCAGCCCCCAAGTCCAAAGCACAAGGCAACCCTAGAACAAGGCCTGCGAAGAGCCAAGGGGCCTTAAGTCCCTCTTGCAGCCTCTGGAGACACTGAGGGCTTCCCACGGCTAGGGACAGGAAGCCAAGGACCCCCGCCCACAACGGTCAGAGCCTGCCCTCCCCAGGGCCCTGGCACCAAGCTCTCCAGGAACAAGGCTCCTGCCACTTGAGAGCAAACCAATTTCCTCTAAGCCAATGATATTTTTATGCTTGTTTGAACAAACAAACCGTCTCCCATGACAAATGCACTCATCCTCCAAACAATCGAGCAGCCATCCGGCCCCTCCCGCAGCCAGCATCACCCCTGGCCACCCAGGGCGATCCAGCAGCACAGCACCCACGCAGCTCCTGGCGCTTGGGGCCAGAGTTCAGATTCTGACCACACAGGCCCACATTCCTGAGCCGGAGCTCACAGCCGCGCCCTTCCCAGGACACAAGCCGAGGCGCCAGGAAGCATTTTCCATAACTCCCAGGCCACGCTGAGTGCTGCTCTGACAGGTTGCTGCAAACACTCGCCAAGTCAGGGACCTGAGAAAACACCCAGCGATGCCCGCACGCAGGTTTCTCTCTGGGCACGGTACAATCTCTCTCACCTGTTCTCCGAAGTCAGTTTCTAAAGCCCGTACCTTGTCCCTCAGCCAATTCCAGCCCAGCCTCGCAGTCTCAGTCCCAAAGTCCTCTTTAGAACGCAACCCCAAACCACAAGTTCTCAGGGTCAGAAATCACGCACACAGGCAGCACCTCCTGTGTCTCCCTTACAGTGTGAAAAGCTCCAGGAGGTGGGGGTAACTAGGGGTCTATGGTACAGCCGCGGTAAACCACTGAGCCCACAGGCTTAGAAGCAGCTTGAGGCATTAAAAACCATCACTTTCCCTTAGCCAAGTGTGGTGGCACATGCCTGCAATTCCAGCAATCAGGAGGCTGAGGCAGGAAGATTGACATGCCTGGGCTATGTAGCGAGTTCAGGGCCAGTCTGGACCACAGAGTGAGACCCTGTCTTAAAACTCACGTGTCACTTTCCCAGAAGCAAGCGGAGTCACCAATATGTATGTTAAATTCAGAGGTGTCCCCAAGCCTCGCCTGTGTTTAAGTGCTTCCTTCACCGAGTGTGTGGCACAGAGGTGGCGATGGGCAGGGGGACTGGGGATGGAGCCCAGGACGGTCTCATTGAGCTACGTCCCCAGCCCACTCTTATTTTTGATTTTGAGACAGGGTCTGGCTAAACTGCTCAGGCGGGACTCCAATTTACAATCTTGCCTCAGCTGTCAGGAGGGCTGGCATGACCGCAGGCCTGCGCCGTGAGGCCCAGCTAGCCAGCCATTTTAGTATTGGCTTTCCCAATAGGTAGCCACCTTGAACTCTGCTCCACTTCCTTAAGACCCTTTTAGTTTACAATGCTTGAAGGCATAAATAGAGACCACCCGACCCGGCATATGACGGCCTCCCGGAAATGCTTCAGGTGTGAGAGTTGCTGATCAGGACATCGGGCCCACAACCAAATACCTTAGCCATCTGATGGCCACATCAGACCTCCACTGAGAGCGCTCAGGTTTGCCTGCCGCTGTACAAGTCAAAGGAGGCCGTGGCCATGTGTTTTGGTTAAAAAAAAAAAAAGCAGGCCCATAATCTTCACACTCTGAGAGGCTGAGACAGGAGGATCACAAGTTCGAGTCTAGTCTGTATAACTTAGCAAGATCCCATCTCAAAAAAAAAAATCACAAATTAAAAGTGGACTGGGGATGTAACTCAGTATTGAAGGCTCTGGGCACAATCCCCAGTAGCACAGAAAGGGGGAGGGATTGAAAGCCAGCTCCAGGGAGACAGAGGGGCCCATCTGCCTTGGCTGGCCAGGTAGTCTTTCAGTCAGGACAGTGGGGTAGGGAGCACACAGAGACAACAGCCATGTTCAGGCTTATGTCCTCCCTTCCTGGACCCCTGCCTGGGCATGAACAGGGGCTCTGACTTCCCGGAGCAGCTCTGAGCACAATCCTCTCCCAGGTGAGGAGAGGCAGGCCCAGGGGTATAGAGGCAGGCCTGGGGGTATACCAAGGTCTGACCCAGCACGAAGAAGCTGCTCCTCTCTAAAGGAAAACATCTAACTTTTTTTGAGATAGGGTCTTACTCTGTAGTCCAAGCTGGTTCTGAATTCACTATGTAGCCCAGGCTAGTCTTGAACACATGGCAATCCTCCTGCCTCAACCTCCCAGGGCTGGGATTACAGAGTTCCAGGCATGTACCACCATGTCCACCTTATGTGGAACTGGGGAACCAATTCAGGACCTTGAGCCTGCTAGGCAAGCACTCTAACTGCTGTGCTATTCCTCCAGCCCCAAAACATCTAACTTGTAAAGTTGCATTCTGCCACGCCGGTGACAAGCTTGCCAACTGAGGCTCAAGGGTCCTACCCAGTTCTAGACATCCGGACTAGGTGACACGAAGGGGTGAATGCAGCGTAAGACACGCACTGCAGTATGAAAACGTAGGGGACAGGGGACTAGCTGTGGGGCTAGCTGGGGAAAGACTGGGTTTTTGGGTCCTAAGGATTAACCCAGTGCCTTCACACTGAGCTACATTCTAGCCTTTTTTGTCTGTTCAGACAGAGTCTCACCAAGTTGCTAAGTTGCCCAGACTGGGCTCAAACTCATAACCCTCGTGCCTCAGCTTCCCAGACTTCTGAGATTATACATGTGTGCCACCAGGCCAAGCTTGGACTTTTGGGTCTGATTCCCCAGCACCACATAATTAGCCAAGTGTGGTGGTACACGCCTGTAATCCCAGCACTTGGGAGGCTGAGGCAGGAAAATTGCTGTGAATTCCAGGCCAACTTGGGCTAGTGAGCTCAGGGATAGCCTGGACTAGAGTGACACCTTGCCTCAAAAATAAATAAATATAGAAGTGGCCTGGGGAAGGCAGTTCAGTGTGAAGGTCCTGGGCTCAATTCCCAGTACAACAACAACAAAAAGATATATATATATATATATATATATATATATATATATATATATATATATATGAGACACACACACACACACACAGCTTCCAAATAGCCCCTAATAAGCAAGGAGGGGCAGAATCACCTGCACAGCGGTGGAGAGCACCGCCCCAGGGACAGTAGTCCCAGGCACTGATAACACTCCTGATAGCAGCTATATTACTAGTTCAGTTTTAGAGAAGAAGAAACCAAGGCCCAAGGTCACGCACGCAAGGGAACCAAGTTCCTCTTCTCAGGACTCAGTAACTGAGCACACACTGGAAATACCCCCAAAGCCAAACCGCCTCTCAGCATCCCACCCAAGTCTTAACAAAAACTGTGCAAAACCCAAAGCAGCAGACCACCCGACAAACCTGGAAAGGTCCCAAGCCACTTACTGGGTAACTTGCTCCTCTTAAAGCGAATGGCAGAGCACCTTCAAGCAAGCTCAGGCTCTCCTGGTTTCCTACTCAACTCTCCCCCACCCCCTTTTCTTGGCTTGGCACTGGGGACTGAGCCCACCACACCCTTGGCTGTGTCCCAGCGCTTAATTTTGAGATGGAGTCTTGGGCTGGTGGCACATCTCAGTCGTCAGGGCTCTTGTCTTGCACGTACAAGTCCTAGGTTCAATTCCCCAGCACGTCTAAAGGAGGCACATCTGGGCTCCATAGTGAGTTCAGGACCAGCCTGGCCTATAGAGTAAAACCCTACATCAAAGAAAGGTTCTTGCTAAGTTAGTCTGGGCTCAAACTTGCCATCTTCCTGCCTCAGCCTAACCAGAGAGTGCTGGGAGTACAGGCCTGGTTAAGGTTATTTTTAAATAGAAAAACAAGTTCAGCTCAGGTAGGCCACTGAGCTGCCTGTGCACAAACGGACCAGGAGCAGCAGCGGCCGGAATGCCTTTGCAGGCAGCGGTGCCCACACCCAGGGAGGTAAGTGGGGGTCAGCCAAGTAGGTGCTGCTCCCTGAGGCCCGAGCTGCACAAAGCGAGACTCCATGGGTGAGTCGTCGTCATCGTCCTCGTCACCCCCTTCCCCCGTACTCCCCTTACCCCAGCTGGGACAGAAGGACTAGCAGGGTAGAAGCCATTCCGTCCTGCAGGTACACGCCGCAGGCAGGCCAGGCCAAGGGCCCAGAGCTCTAACGCCCTGACTCTAGTTCCGCTTCAGAAGGCAAGGGCCAAATAAAGCCAACTGACTGGGATGCAATGATAGCCCTGCAAAATAGCTTAAACTGATGCCCAGGGCAGGCCCTGTGGTGCAGGCCTGCCGCCCCACCCTCTAGGAGGCTGAGGAAGGAAGGACGCAAAGTCCAAACCCAGCCGGGGCAACTGTCTCAGAATCAAAATGGGCTGGGGATGTAACTCAGTGTGAAGATTCTGGGCTTGATCCACACTAGCACGAAAAATAAATAAATAAATAAAATGATGGTCAGATCGACTCCAGGGATCTGCAGTGCCAAAAACAATAACCCCCTAATCACCAGGTAGCCTTCAAACCCCACAGCGGAACTTCATCTTTAGAACCGGTACCTGTGGAAAGCTGGACAAATCTACAGTAATCACCTGTTCAGTGACTTTTCCTGAAAGGTATTTGTTCTATTTATCACAACTGAGACCTAATCCAACTTGTCACACGCAGGTGACATGCCAGACCACCACCGGGACAAAGGGCAGGTGCACTCCCAGCCCTAACCTATCACTGATTAATAGCAGGGCTTGTGTTTCCTCAGGAGGTAGTCGCCGACTTAAACGCCATTTTGCCATTAAAATGAAGTCAGCGCGGTGCACGTTCCTGATCTCGGCACTCTGGGAGGCTTAGGCAAGAGGATCGCAGGTCTGAGCCCAGTCTGGGCAACTTAGCAAGACCCTGCCTGAAAATCAAACCTAAGACTGGGTGGGGAGCACAGCTCAGTGTGAAGGCCCCGGCCTCAACCCCTAGTGCCACAAACACTAACCTTAAGCACAGGTTTTAATGTTTTACGTGTTCTCAACAGGTTAAAAATTACATCAAAGTAGATAATTCCAGGTTCATAATTATTCCACTTTCTATTTGGGGGAAAAAAATTCAAACTTAAAAGCACCAGTGTAGGCCTATAATCTAGCCTTTTTGAAAGAGAGGCAGAGAGAGAGAGAGAGACAGAGAGAGAGAGAGACAGAGAGAGAGAGAGA
>PVKB01006142.1:0-72217 GCA_004027205.1 Ctenodactylus gundi | reverse complement strand
GCAAATGGAAGAAACTTGAGAACATCATGCTTAGTGAAGTAAGTCAGAAGCAGAAGGTGAAACATCGAATGGTCTCTCTGATATGAGAGTCCCAGAGCACAACTATTATGGAACTTAAAGCAAAAAACAGAGTGAAATAGGGGGGTAGGGTGGGGGAGAAGGGAGAGAGGGGAAGGTGCAGGGAGGGACAGAAAGAGAGTGGGAAAGCCCTTGTGTTCTTGGCAGGATGCATATGTGCACAAAATGCTCAACTGCATTGTAAACCTTAAATTTTGCATCTATCTATCTATCTATCTATCTATCTATCTATAAAGTGGGAGTGCAGGGGAAGAGCAGCCTGAGGCCGCATGACCCTGGGTGGACTCGGGAGACTTCTTCCCAAGTTGAGGCATGGTCAGAGTCCTCACACACAGGAGAAGCAATTTCCTCTGAAGATGAGGAAGAAGAATGCATGGGCTAGGTTGAGAGGCAGGTGGGGAATTTATCTAAGCATCTGGAGTGATGGCAGATTAGATTAGCTTCAACTGCATGTAGATTTAATCAATGTCTTTTAATGGTCATAAATGTCATTTCAGTATTATTTTTTCTGTCTACAGGAGTAGGAATTTACATGTTAAATGAGATTTAGTAGACCCCTTAAATTGATGGAATATGTGTTTTTGATATTTGTTAACATATGAAAAAATGAGTTTAAAATTTATAGCCATTTACTGGTCATGAATTCATTAATGGTTTTCTTCCTAAATTTTGTTCAACATTTAAGTGGAACTTAGGTACGACTTTTTCCAATCCACCAGAAGCAGATGCTTTGTAACACAAAATTGTTTTTGAACCAAAATGCATTATAGTGCTCATTAGAACCCACTCTCCTGGAAATGTAAAACTGATTTATCTAATGTTATACAAAATTCCCCATAAATGCACCACACATTGTGAAATAATGTTAATTAGGAGAGGAGGCAAAACATAATACATTTCCCTTAAATTTTAGGGCAATTAGCATAACTTCCATTAATGTGGTATAATAACTGCAATTATTTTCATTTGCACTTTTTGGTAGAATTTATATTCATTAAAAGCTTATGATTTCATATTCTGCAAGATGAAAAATGAATGTGACTATAGAATAGGTTATGGCAAGATAATGCTGTGGGTGAGTTCAATTATTAATTCAAGTAAGACCTATCGCTGGTAGGCACTGTGAATCAATAGTCTTCAAGGCAAATTTTTTGGAGTTTGCCATCTGGAATCCTCGTGAACAGAACTCTAGTTGTACTCAGCCCACTTCAATTTTTAACTCCAGAGACATGGTGCAATTTTGATATGACCAGCATAATTTTAAGAATACAATTTATTTCACTATGGAGGCAGAGAATAAGGAATGTGATTTTTCTGTTACTTAAGTTTTAAGATTTATAGAACCAGAATTTAGACTTGGCAAATTTATTGTACATTGGCTATTTTCAGATTCAATTTTACAGTTTTTTTTTTTTTTGCCTTAATGTCTTAGTAAAAAAGCACTAAGGTTTCCTCCCCTATGTAAAATAATTCACATGAGCTGACTGAACACATTTTTCATATGTGTGAATTTGGTCATCTTCCTGCAGTTTCAGGATTATGGGGAAAGCAATCATGATTTCTTTTCCTTTTTTTGTCTGAATTTTTTTTTTGAAATTCTAAATCTAGCAGTTGCCAAGTCTCACACAGATTTAGTAAGCTGTGGCTATGAGCTTAAAGAAATTACTACTGTTGTCTAGAAGGAGGGATAAGGTAAGCTTATTGTTGACAACTCCTTTCTCCTAAGGCCCCTCCTAGCTATAAAAGGCACAATTATTCCAAAATACGCTGGTGATTCATCACTGAGTGAATTAGCAGCCCAGATAGCACTAGAAACTCTGTATTCTGGTTCTGGTTAAATGAGTTTTTCGTCATCTAATGCCAGTAAGTTTGTATGTTTCCTTCTGAGAACATTGTTGAAGGCAAGTTTTTAGCCAGGTAACTAGCACACTCAGTGGGGTAATTCACAGGATTAAGATATTATTACCCATTAGAGGCAAAGCAGACTTCATGACCAGAACTTATTATGCTCACTGTCCTTGTATGTAGAACAACTCCTGGCACATTTGTGGAATGAACAAAGAGGAAGAAGACAGAAAAATTAGGCAAAGACTTGGCACAGGACCAAAGAGAATTGAGTTTTGCTAAGGTTAATTTAGAAGCCCAAACAGAAAAAATTGAGCAGCCCCCCCCCCCCTTTTTTTTCCTACTCAGCCACATTATTCGACTCACACATGCATCTTCTTGGTTTTGTTTTGTGACTATCCTTTTATTCCCTAATGTCATAACAGTAAAGAATGCAACAAATGTCTATGCCAAGCTCTGGGGGAAATGGCAAAGGAAAATTAGCTATTTTAAATGTGGTGCTTTAAAAGCCAATAGTTTCCGTGAAATGGCATTACTATATAGCTTATATTGATATTGGTGACTGCGGTGAATTTAAATCTTCATGTGTGCATTTTTTTGCATTTAAGATATTCTCAAGTTGACAAATAGGGTAAATGAAAGGTTAAGATTCAGGCAATAATTACCAGATTATCTGATCGTATGTGTATTGGACCTGCCATCTATAAAATACCTTATACTGAGAAGTGACCAACAGATATATGTGCAAAGAGCAGAAACTGGTAGATTAGCCATACCACTTAATCAGTGTGTGTGTGTGTGTGTGTGTGTGTGTGTGTGTGTGTGTGTACAGAGGAAGAAGAGGATTATTTTGAAGGTTAAAGAGAAACAACAGTCTAAACATTTCTATTTTTATAGTACTTATACTTTATGACAAATGGGATGATTAAAAGTAAGTTGTCTCCACAAGTCTCCTCAAGATAAGAGACACCATTTCCCCCTCACAAATCTCAAGTGAAATGAGACGTGCCATCACAGCACGCACAGCAGGTGGCTCTCCTTCCGGAACCCAGCACAGAACGGCATTTCACTGACCTGCGCACTGGTGCAAGCAAGAATGTAAAGTCTCCTGGTGCAAAGATGCTGAGTTGACCAGCAGAAAATAAAGGTAACCTAGGCTAACAAGGAAGACAGAAAAGGTAGTTCTCCCTGCCCCAAGTATACACAAATAAAGGAACAGTACACGTTCAGAAATGGAAGAAACTGGGTTGACCAAGACACTAACATCGGCTTCTTACCCATTAGTAAGCCAAATTCTTACAAAATGCATTTTGAAATAGTCGTGTTAAATGAAAATATCTCATCTACACCCTCAGTCCTACTTCACTCAGTATTTGCTCTGACACAAATGCTGACACTTTCCACTGGGAACCATTTTCCTTCGCACGGCTGCAGGAACTCATCTCTCTTCTTTCTCAGCTCCCACATCATGCCTTTTGAGCCTTTTCCTGCTCACTGTCCAGGCCTTCAACACTGGAGGTCCCCGGCCTCAGGCCTGAGTGTGTTTCTTGTTAACCTCTGTTGGTTACTCCCGGATCTCCCTACCCCGCGTTCAGTGTTTACTACCCTCCACCCACTGGCCTTCTTTGCTGGATGGCTAGGTGGCAGCTCCAGATTGACATAGTCCAAGAGAGACTCTTGACTCTCGGCCAGCCCTCCCACCCTCCAGCCCTGCCCACGCAACACACTCGTCCTATCCATAGGCAGTTCTACTCTTCAGTTATTCAGATCAAAAACTCAGCTGGCTCCGATCCCTGCCTTCCCTGCCATCGCACAGTCTGTCTACCAGCAAAGCCAATGGCTCCTTTTTTGAAACACGATCACAGTCCATTCCCCACCACCTTTCTGCTATGGTCCTTCGCCGCCTGCTGTGACAGTTGCCACTGTCATTTGTGTTTGCATCCCGGCTCAGCAGCAGCTGAGCTCAGATCATGCTGCTGTGATCTCTCACTACCCTGCTTCTAGGGCTAACATTTCATCTAAAAGTGGAAGCCCAGATCCTCCTGTGACCACGGCTACAGAACACTGTGTTACCCGCCTGCCTCTGCTTTCTATAATCGCTCTGCTCTCACGCACCTCCCGTTGTTCTGAGCCATGTTAGCCCCCTGTTGCTACCTGCCTACATCAAGCGCAGCCCTGCCTGGGCCCTTCTTTGGACACCTGTGTGTCACTCCTCAACTCCTTTAGGTTTCTGCAGTATGTCTTTCCCTGCCCTCTCTTTCTAAAAGACAGCTTTTTCCCCGGCCTGCCACTCTCTCATCCCTCGCATGGGCTTCCTTGTTGATTGTCTAATTGCTCCTGGGAGGGAACCTTCTTGAGATAGGAACTTTGTTGTGATGACTGTCATATTTTCAATATCTAGACCAGTTCTGGGTAGAAAGTAAGTCTTCCACAAGTATTGCTTCAATGAATGAATTGAGTGATTCCTATAGAACAAAGCAGAAGCCATCAGAGCATTTTTCCCTCAGAAAAATTTGAGAAATTTACAGCATAAAAACTCACTAATATTATAGTGGGAAGACTTAGGCGTGAGTTTTGTTCCTTCTACTTCTGAGCAAAGTGATGACTGCTCTGTAAGTATCCCATTTCCCACTCATTCTAAGGCCCCGTGTGCACTCCCCATCTAGTGTTTGCCTTGTGAGATCCGTTTGAGCTTCAATTTCCTTCTCCATGAAATTTGAAAAGGAAAACATGAGGACATTCTGTGAATTTTAATATACATACCAGAAGCCCAAAATGAATCACATCGCTAAAACAATTTGATCTCATGATTTTGCAAATCAGTGATTATATGTATCTGACGTTCAGGTCAAGACAGAGATAGCACAGGAGCAATGGGCACACTGTCTTCCTCCTCTATGTGCAATGTCAGACCATGCTCTTGTTCTTTATAGGATTCACAAGAATATTGCGTTTCCCGGTCTTGAGCAGTTCATGGGGAGTAAATGAGCTTTCCCTCATGACACCGCACTTTGACTCTCACTCAGGGAGGACCTGTCAGATTCTACTGTCACCAAGACCTGTCAGAGAGAAACCTGGTTCCCTGAGCCATCTGTATGGAGGAGAGGCACCGAGGAGATCTCCCATCTGGGACCACGAGAGCTAGAAGTTCTGGAGTTAGGAACAGAGCTTCGTCAAGTTATAAAGGGAGATCAAAATATGTGAAGAATAAAATTAAAAAAATTATTACAGTAAAAGTCCCACTGACATTTTCTTCTAAGCACCCTGCCTTGCTTGGAGTCTATCTACGCTATTGTCCTTGCTACTTTGTAAGGCAGTTCTGCAAGTCCTCTTGTGTGAGTGTCTTTGTGAGGTGTGACTAAATCTACGGTGTGAATGCTACAGCTGAGCGCCACTCAGCAGAAAAGCAAGCTCATAAAAACATGACGATGTGTCCTCATCCACCTTGTTCACAAGATCTGGTGCTGCGTGATTGGTGGTTCTTCTCCAAAGTCAGATGACTCTGAAGAAAATGTTTGGAATCAATTCAGGACATTCAGCCTTTCACAACAAAGCAGCTAATAACACTTACAAAAGAGGACTTCCAGAACTGCTTCAGAAAGGGGCAAGAATGGTGATATATAGTCACAGTGGAGTACTACTCTGCCATAAAGAAAAATAAGTTTGAGTCATTTGTAGGAAGATGGAAGTGCTTTGAGATTATTATGCTTAGCAAAATGAATTAAGACACAGAAGGCTAAATATCACATGGTTTCTCTAATGTGAATAAACCAAAGTTTAAGTAAATGAAAGAGAAAAATAACCAGAGATGGCAGGAAACATGGAAATGGACTTTGTGGAGAGGTAAAACAGTCCAGGAAACAGGTAGACAGAAGGGTAGGAAGGGTACAAGGAAGTAAAGAAGTAAAAATGATTCAGATGTGATATGTATATGCTCAAATTCCCCAAGTCGAATGCAACAACTGTATACAGCAAATCCATTCTAATAAAAAGAATAATTTTGGAAAAGAAGGATTATGGAATTATTGTACTTGAAATGAGGAGAAATAGTTTGAAGAAGTAATAGCAATGTGTGTTTTAATATAACGAACTTTAAAAAAAATGCCGTATTTTTGGGTCACACCTCGCAAGTTGCTAGGACTTCAGGGCTCATTTGCTAATGGGGCAGCTGCTACACCATGACACTCATGACACAGCTCTTGCTGTGGACTTAGTACATGGCTGGCTCCGCCACACATAATTTTATCTGCTGACATCAACAAGAAAGAAAGTTGGACTACATAATATTCGCTGAGGAAAAAATTTCATACTGTACACTTAAAATATTCCCTCCAAAGTCATGCATGCTCAGACTTGGAATTTCTGGAAAGCATTTGGATTCCAAAGGTTCTCATTTCCTCAATGGATCAGTCCACTGAGATCACAATTTGAGGGCCTCACAGGAGTGAGCCTGGTTGAAGGGAGTGGAAAGGACGTGACCTAGGGCTACATCTGGTCCCTGACTTTCCCCCCTCTGGCTCTGCTGTCTTTCTGCTGTTTTCCTGGCTGCCCTGCGGTCAGTTTCCTGTGCCACCCCCTGCCTCCCTGATAATTCTGCCTAGCCACAGGCCGAGAGGCAACAGAGGCAGGTGACCACAGGCTGAAAGGGTGAGGCAAATTCGATTTTTCCTTCTTGACCCTGATTTTCCTCAGAGGTCCGCTGTAGCGACAGAAAGCTGACTAACACAAAAGGCCATTTTTATTTTCTCCCAGTGTTTCGGCTTTCCTATCCCTGAGAAACATTCCGGTATCAGATCCTTATGGCTGGTGAGGCTTCACATCTGTTTGGATGCTAGTTTGTGATTTTTTAAGAATTCTAAGCACTTTTTCAGAACTATCTTTTATAGGACTAAATAACTTGAGGATTAGGCATTTCTCCAAGTGAAAAGCAACATGACACACAAAGTAAAAAATATTTTGGGCAAAGAGGCCTAATATATGGTTCAAAGAAAGCCTCTCCTTACATCTTATAGAAGGAATGGGACAAAATAACAGCAACTGAGTAAATGCACTTGTATTATTTCAAGTGACTTCTAAGTAAAAATGTTTTCAGAAAAAAATAGCATTATTAAAATATCAATACTATTTAGAGCGTTACTTTTTTGTTTCATCACACAGTTTCAAAAGTGGAATGTTATATTTTTCTCTGATAATATTTTTGACATTTTTGAGGGAAGAATTTTCTACTTAAGTATAAATTTTTGTCCATAATTATTATGCTTTCCTTAAAACAAAGCTCCCAGTCATCCCTATAAGCTCTCAAATATCTGAATCCCCCCAGGTTTTAAAACAAGAAAACATTAACTACCCATACTACGTAGTAATAACATTGTTAGCATAAGAAGGGGCATATACTTATAAAAATCTTGGGGACATATTTTCTAGAAATAGGAAGAAAAAATTTCAAAAGCCCAAACAGCTGCATTGTAAGGGGGTTGACAAATTATGTAGGGACTTGAGTGATATTTCCATCCAACTAAAAGCAAAATATAAGATCAGGCTGGTTTCTGGCAATGGCTCTAGGCTTGCTTTGCACCAGAATCAACATGTTTCTGCCTGCAACAATTTCCTGCTCTACACTATCTGAGTGTCATCCAAAAATTATTTATACATGAACTACTAGACTTCATGAACCATTAAAATATGAAAAGTATTAGCCAACCCCATTATGAACATTGTACTAATAAGAAATGAGAATAACAGGAATATTCTTAAGTGGAATCTGGAAGAAACAAAGAGAATACCTGATTTAATTCTACTGAAATATATTTGCAAACATGAGTAAGAGAGATGATTTTGTAGAAAAACACACATCATAAAAACTGAGCCCAGAAAAGAGAGAAAGTATTAGATTAATCAGTACAGAAAAAATTGAGAAAATTGTAAGTAGATAACTAGAACAAGTCAAACCAAACATAAAAATGAAATACAGCAAAATATAACCCAACACACTCGAACTTGAGATTTTTATAAATGTATGTTACATTCTCAAGTAATAAGTAACTTCAGTGGTAATTGTTTGAAAGCATAGAAAGAAGAGTAATGTTTTTGTGACCTTAGAATAAATCTCATAGTAAATTCTGAGAGATAAGAGAGGAAAAATAAAATTTCAGACCAATACAATGAATAAATGTTACATTAAATGTAAACAAAATTAGAAGCATACTATAAGCATAATATGTTTAGATTACATATAGCTTATTCCAGGAATGAAAGGGTAGTTCAGTATTAATGAGTCCCGTAACACAACCTGTCACAGCAATAACTCAAAGAAGGGAATAAGACCATGTCCATGATGCCAAAGAGCCTTGGATAAAATCCATTATTTATTTCTGGTAAAGAGTCTTACCGAAATGGGAGCTGAGGGAATTTTGGTTAACATGGTAAATATTAATCTCAAATGAAAAGTCCCTTTTGTGTTCACAGTATAAAAAGAGACTGTTTCCATTTCACTTATGAATAAGATGGGCATTTCCATAATCCTCACTATTGACGTTGTTCAAGAAGCAGCAGACAAATGTATTCAGTAAGGCAAGTGCAGGAATGCACCTAAGAATCAGGGACGAAGCGCCTGCCATCTGTACGTGGCACGGATGTATGCCCCAAGCTGAGGAAGCGACAAAGCATGGGAAAAAGGAAACAACGCAGTAGAGAAACTCATTATAAAATTAAATTAATATTCAGGAAAAGGCCACCAGGAGGAGAGACACAAATGCAATGAAGGAGAAACGCACGTAGGTATTTATTTTGCATTTTTTGCCCTCCAATAGAGTGTCGAGTCTAGGAGGAAAAGGATAACTGTGCATCTGAGAAATTTTTATTGGAGAAATAAAGAATGGATCTACATTGCAGATGTACTTTTTTCAAATATAGATTATAAAGGAACATTATTATTTATAAAAGAAAAAGACCAAAAGCAACAAAAATATTCATTAGCATTTGGTTAAACGAGGATTAAGAAGAAGACATATTTCTGAACTATAGGTAAACTCTCCAAAAAAATTAAAAAAAAAAAAACCCCTCCAAGGCACTAGGACACTACACAAGTCTCCAAATTTAAAGGGGCTGAAATAATATGAAAAGTTCTCTTTCACAACAAAATTATGTAAAATCAACAATAGGAAAAAAAATTAGGTGAGTCCAAGTGTTTGGAAGTACAGAACACCTTTCTAAGAAATCTATGGGCTAAATACAAATTATAAGGAATACAGGAAAGAAAAAAAAACATAGCATTTTAAAATTTATGAAATTCAGCTAGTGTTTAGAGTGAAATTTATAGGATAAACTGATCTTATAAAGAACTAGAATCATTAATCTAAGAACTCATCTCAAAAAGACAAAGGGAAAAATAGCCCAATATAAAATAGGCAGAAAAGAGAAAATTATAAGGTTAGAGTGGAAAGTATTGAAAAGAAAATAGAAGACAGAAATAAAGGATAATAAATCAATAATAAATACAGAAGTTGGAATCAAAAATAAGGAAGTCCAGAAAAAAATATCAAAAAGGTTATGCAAACAACTCAACAACCCAGACACATTTTAAAGTTCTTAGAGAAAGACAAATTTCCAAGAGTGATTCATGAAGAAATAGAACATCAGAAGAGACCTAAATCAAGAAAAGTAATTGAATTAACAACTAAAAAGAATCTAATACATAAAAGCCTAGGTTGGTTCTCTGGTGAATTGTATCAAATTTTAGAGAGGAATACTATTAACCTAACTTAAACTCCTTCAGAATGAGCGAGTAGGGGTACGTTCTAACTCACTTTATTTGTCCAAAGCCAGACAAAGATGCGACTTGAAGAGAAAACACAAGAACAATCTGTCTTAACAAGTGTTTAAAATCCTTAACTAAATAAGCAAATAGAATCTAGCAACATATAAAAAGAATTATATGCCATGACCACAAGGGATTAGTTCAACATCCAACAATTATGTTACCAGTAAACCATGCTAAATAAAATAAATGACAAAAACGGTTTGATCACTCAGTGGACATAGAAAAAACATCTTATGAAACCCAGGATTTACTAGTTACTAAGATTCTCATCAAACTATGAATAGAATGAAACTTTCTTAACTTGAAAGAGGGCATATAAATTGAAAATCATATTTAATGGTGTAAGACCAATGACCTAAAATAGGCAACAATGTAAAGGTGTCATCTCAAGTGCTTTTTATTCAACCTCATCATGGAAGTTCTCGCTAGCACTGGATAAAGAACAAATCCAAGGCACCCAAATAGAAAGGAGGAAAATAAAAAAGAAAATTATTAGATGTTATATTGCAGAATCCCAAAAGGCCTCATATCCGAAAAGTTTATAAAGTTGCAATATATGAGACCAAAACCAAAAAATCAAAAGCATTTCTGTAGAGTAGCAACAAGTAATCTGAAAATGGCATTAAGGAAACGATTCTTTGTAATCCCAGCTATTTGGGAGGCTGAGGCCGAGGAATTGTGAGTACAAGTTTAGCCTGAGAAACTTAATGAGATCCTGTTCTCAAAATCATAAAGGGTTGGGAATCTAACTCTGTGACTGAGTAGTCCTGTATTCAACCCCCAGATACACAAGCTAACCACTTCTCTGCAATACCATATATAATGACATTAAAAAGAATATCACGACAGAACTGTGTTTAACAAAAGGAGTAGAGATTTGTACAAACCAGGGTAGAGAGAAATTAAAGTTGGCCCAGATAAGCGAAGACCACACTTGTGAATCGGAAGGTTTAATGTCAAAGTGGGAAATAGTTTTTAGACGTAGCACAATACCCAAATCTTAGCAGGCCTTTCACAAAACAATTTTCAGAAATTCTGAAATTTCTGTTCCTATGGAATTGAGAAGAATCTTGAATGTACATAATCATTTTTTTTAAAAAGGAGAAAAAAGGTGGAGGATCCACTCTGATTTCAAAACACAGCAGAAAGGTGCAGTAATCTACAAAGTGTGCTATTAACATGGTGATCACACACATCAATGGAACAGAAGAGAGTCTACAAGTAGAACTTTGCATCTCTGCTAATTCATCTGTGTTAAAAGAGCCAAGGCAACTCAATGGGGGAACAGTTATTTTTTTGTTCCACTATTAAATTAGTGCTAGAACAATTTGGATATACATATGCAAAAAAAAATCAACTGATCTTTACCCTAGACACAAAATTATCTAAATTTGGTTTAGGTTTATAAAACTAAATATTTAGCATGAAAACTATAATGTTCTCAAAGAAAATACAGAAAAAATTGTAATTTTGGGTTAGACAAATCGAAACAAAGGATTCTTTAAGAAAAAGATTGGTAACATTTGACTGAATCGAAGTTCAAAATATTTGTGCTTCAAAAGTCACCATTAAGAAAAGGACAAAGTTACAGGCCCGGAGAAAATGTCTGTAAATTATCTGTCTGAAAAAGACTTGTATTCTCATGAATACATGAAGAACATCTACAACTCAAGAAGACAAAGAAGCCAGGTTTACAAACAGACAAATGCATCATTTGGTATTTTACTCAAGAACATATATCAATGCTAATACACACACAAAGATACGTAAAAAGATCAGAGAAAGGTAAATTAAAAAGATAAAAAAGTAGCCTCACAGACTCATCAGAATGGCTATGTCAAAAAACATTTTTTATCCCAGATGTGAGAAACAACGGGCAGAAATTGGTGACCTCATAGTGGCTGGTGGAACACTAAGGATATAGCAGTGCTGGGAAATATTCTGATGTTTTCTAAACAACTTGAGTATATATTTGCTGGCAATCCAGCAAATTATCTGTATGTGCACTAGGTATTTGTCCAAGATAAACAAAAACACACGCACAAGCACTGATTTGTATCCAAACATTTCTAGCAAAATTATTCATAGGTAGGTACCCAGTGTGAAAACATCTGGAATGCCCACCCAGTGATCAAAGGACAAAAAAAAAAAGTTCATACAATGTCATACTACTGTTCAATAGAAAAGCAAACCGTTTGTATGTGCACCTGTTGGGTAATTCTCAACAGCATCAGATTAAACAAAACACTACATTTGATGAGATTCCATGTGTTAAAATATTCTAGGGAGGCAAAACTACTTGGAAAGTAGATTAGTGCTTACCTAGGGCTGGAGACAAGAGAGAGCACAGGCGCTAAATGGGCCCAAGAGAGCTTGGGTGACAATGTACCAAGGTTGCTAACTATAGAATGATACCATCTTAGTAGAACTCAATGAAGTACACTCTTACAAATAGTGAATTTTATGATATGTAAATTATACCACATAATATACGTTAAAAAAGTTAAATAGCCCAAGATATTTTAAATCAAGACATCCAAATGTATGATATCGTCCTATCTTTATCAGTGTGTACTCTCTACAGATACACGCTAGACTAGACTACAAACTTCCCAGAAGCATTTGCACCAAACATGTGTCTGTCTGGGAAAAAGGACTAAAAGCACAGAATGGCACAGACAACTTCCTTATATACCCCTAGCATTGGCTGCTTAAAGAATTAAACCACACACATCATTACTTTAAGAGTAAAATACCTGTAAATAAAAACAAGAAGCCAATCATGGTGCTGACACAGGATCTAGGCCTGAACTTGGAAACCTGTGCTTATCAGAATGAAGACGGGCACTTCAGATTGGCCTATAACATAATTACAGTGAATTTCATCACAAATCCATGGTGCTGGCTTCTGCTAACTCTAGAGAGATGAGTACAAACTGCAAAAATTTGGAGAAAATCAAGAGCATCCTAGGTACTATGCATACACTACGGCTCACAGTGGCAGGTCAGGAGAAGCAGTGTCTATCACTACACTATGCAATCCTACACTAGTTCAAGAGTAAAAACAAGTCACCCTTTGATTAATAAGAATTAAATGAGAGTGAAAGAGAGGGAGGGAGATGGGGAGAAAGGAGGGAGAGAGGGACAGAGAGATAGAGGAAGGGAGGGAATGAGGGAGTGTCAACAGAGGAGCCTCCTTGAAGGCTGGCACATCATACACATTTCCGAAAGGTAGAAACCGCAGTGGTATAAATACAGGATTTCCAAGTGCCTTTTCTGCTATGCTATGGCTTGAAAAGAAGCTGTTATATAAATAATGCACCCACATTACTTACTCTGCATCATGCAGCACTAGTGCATAATGATCTCCAGATACACCTTTAATATCAAGCATCTATTCTCAAAATTTGCTTCTCAGTTGGACACTATGAGCATAGATCTTTATTTTAAACACGCAATAGGTGAAACTAAAATATCTATACTTAATCGCCAAAATTCAAGTCCTGTTTTGTATCAATGTCACAAGAAGGTTACATTCAGGATTGCTTTGCTATCACACTATTTCTCTTTTTTAGGTAGGCACGTAAGTGTCTGAGCAGCATCGCTCCCAGACGCGCTGTATTTGGCCAGTCAACAATGTGGTGGCTCCTGGCCGGGGAACTACCTACATAGAGGGCCAAATAAGTCACACCTGGCGACTCCTTCGGCCCTGCCTTCGTGCATTTTGCATTTAAGCTGACCTGCCTGCTACTTTGAGGGCTGGAATGGGCCACCACATACGTTTGCCACACATGTGCTCTTCATGCACGAGCTCCTCATGGCACTGCTCCTCCTGATCTGCCACTGTGAGACCTTCTGTGTTACTCTGGACTCTACAGATGAGTAGTGAGCCGTGCTGTGGACCACAAGGGGCTAAAGACACCGCCACCAGTGAAGTGGTATCCTCATCTCACAGCGATGGGTCAGTCGGCTGAGGCGCAGGGGCGCTGCAGCATCCTCAGGCCTCCAAGCTGTGAGGCGAGCAACCCAGGGCTCAGCCAGGGTCTCCGCCCTTACACTCTGCTCTGGAGCCCTTGCTGTGTGCTGGCCCTTTCTCTCCTGTGCCTCCCATTTCACCACACATCAGGAGTTCGGTGGCAGACAGGCTTTCTTTTTTGGCACTAATCATCGAGAGAAGCAAAGAAGGGCCCCAGAGAAGGCAGGAAGGAGGAAACGGCCACCCACACTCAGGGCTCCCCTCACCCTCCTTGCTGTTCTGCATCTAAGCAGAACGTGGCTTGGAACTTCAGGCCCTGGCCTCTTGTACAGCTTTCTTCCCAAACCACAGTGTCACAATTACCCAAGGGGAGTTGGTAGTAGTGCCGCTTAGTAGTGGAAGAAGTTTCCTGAAAATCTGTGTGCAGAACTCACTGATTTTTTTTTAATGTAACAATGCAGCTCTCAGTGGTCCTTATGGGGACTATAGGCTAGCTTGAGCTTGGCAGCTGACCCAGCTGTCCTGGTTACCCAATTCCAAAGCATTGTCTTGATTGGAAAAGCAGGTTTGTTATTTAAATTAGCAGGCCACCTGACTGAGTCCTCCACAACAAATACACTAGAAAACTTTTGAAATAGAAGACACACAGTAGTAAAAATACCTCTTCAATCTTTCCCCATCAGGTTCCTATCAATACACTGTAAGACTGAAAACACTATTATGGTAGTATGTATATTAAGACAGAAAAAGAAAGAGTCTAAAAACGCAAAAAACCCTGGGTTTCTACCTTCACACAGGTCTCTCTTACTCTTGTACATTTATTTAAAAGCATGATTCCATCCCACTCCAGAAAAACCACCATTTTCACGAGCTTTACCCAGGGTCTCACCATCCCCCCCAACCCTCCACCTGCACTGGGAGCCAGTGTCTATCTTACCTCCTCGATGGATAATCAAAGATGTCTCCCTTCCAACGGGGCAGTCCTTGAGAATATCCACAACCTCCGTATGGCTCAGGTTCTGCACACTCTGCTGGTTGATCTCCACGATGAGGTCGCCTTCACACAGGCCAGGGCATCCCTGAATGTCAAGGATTTGTTTTACCCGCTGTCCTGCAGGACTGTCGGCGATAGTGAAACCAAAGCCCTGGGCACCTTTCACAATGGTTAAGGTCATAAGTTCAGCTTGTGTGGCTCCCGATGAAGCCATAGACACATTGTCGTCATGGACAGGTGGTGGATACGTGCCATCTAGCTGACCATCAGCTGGTAGTGAGTGCAGAGGATGAGGCGGCCGATCTGTTATATCCGGAACCGACTGTGAGGTCCGAGAAATGTATTCCAAATACGTTTCATAGTTATGTCTTCCATTGACCATGACTGGAGGTGGCCTCTCCATTATTGCAAGGGGTGGCACCATGCTGTTAGCAGGATCTTCAGGGTCAAAGGGCAAAGGGTAGCCACGACACAACACCAGGTTGACACTCTGACCAATGGGGACAGACTGGAAAAGTTTGACAACATCTGCATGAGTGTGTCCAAGGACACACACTTCATTAATATAGACAATGACATCACCTGCAAGGAAAAAAAGAGATTGATAACATGAGGTAAGTTCAATTAATGTTGACATCGAGAAATGGAATTATTTATGAGACCAGTGGAAGAAGGGCTGTTTCTCAGTAGCAAGGAAAAAAATCAATTAGAATAATACTTAATTCACTGTAGGCGACTCAAGGTTATAGCAGGTCTGCCAATAAATACAATCATCAAATGCTGAAAAAAATGCTACTTGGCTATTTTTGAAGTTTTAGAAACAACTTCATATTGAGAAAGAAGGGTTCGGAAAGGAAACGTTAGAGGACTCTGTACCCTGTGGAAAAACACACTCTACACTCCTTTTTCATCTTCATTTTCATATAATTCAGTTTACAAGATTTTCAAAATGAAAATCAAGAGGCGGTGGTTATGAGTCTTGGGTGAAAAACAGAGCCCCGGTATCTGGTGGGGTTTTTGGTGTCTTACTTTCTCAGTCATGAAGTTGCTAGGAGGATCAGTGAGATGATGTGGGGAAAGAGCCTAGCACGGTGCCTGGCCTATGGTAGGATTCCCACCAGGGTTACAAATATTATTACTGTCAAGATGGCATAGAGGAAATCTGGGGCCCTGGAATTCAATCAGGAAGCTGCAATAGGCTCTTCCTTTAATTTGAGATAAATTAGTATTTCTGTTGATCATTTTCAGTAAGGGCTTTTGTCTTCTTGACCCCGTGAATTATCACTGATTAGGAGAGGTTCACTGGACAGAGACTACTTAGTGACATTAGAAATGCCCTGCACACGAATCAATACAGAAACAACACAGAACAGAGATCCTTGTATACTCATGTTCACAGCAGCGCAACTAACAATAGCTAAAATGAGGAAGACACCCAAATACCCATCAACAGACGAATGGATACATAAATGGTGATATTTAGACACAATGGAATACTACTCATCTATAAAGACAGATAGGCTGGAGGCTTTTGTAGGTAAATGGAGGCAACTTGAGACCATCATGCTTAGTGAAGTGAGTCAGAAGCAAAAGGTGAAATATTGAATGGCTTCTCTGATATGAGAAACTCAGATAACAATTATTTCATAGAACTTATTGCAGGGAATAATGGGAACTGGAGGGGAGAGGGAGGGAGAGCGAGGGTTGAAAGGGAGAAGGGAAGAATTAGTCATTTTACCACAATATGTATATGCACAAAATACTCAAGATCAATGTAAACTTTATGTATTGCACTTACACATATCAATAGAATGGGGAAAAAATAAATAAAAACATTTTCAGAAGAAGAGTTTTTATTCTTCAACATGCAGAAATCCATGATTGTTTGACACAACTGGTTTAAAATTCTATCATTTATGAATGGACAACAATTTTATTTTGGGAGAGCTTCTCACGCCATAATTCTTGACAATTGCACTGGCAAACTGAGATTGTGCATGACACTGTACATGATGGGTAAACATAAGGCATATGTTTACAGACTGTCAAATGGGTAACTGGCAGACATTGATTTATCAGGATAAATCCGAGTAGCGGAATGCAAAAAGCGAGCAACTTCACTCCGAGACATCCTTGCCCATCATGTTGGCAAACACCAAAAATGAAAAACAGATTTGGGCTTTCAGAGTTAAACAACTTCTATGAATGCCCAGAGGTGTATGATATAAAATGATTGCTCACATTTTGTGAATAAAGTGGTCCTAAGAACCCTCAATACCTTTGACCTAGCACCTGCTCTGCCTGAACAGCCAATCAGGCATCCTGAGGAGCACGTTGACCTGTCTTCAGCGACCCTCACGGCCTGGGTGGCTTGTGAATGATGGACACCAGAGAGTCCAACCCAGGACTCAGAACAGCTGCAACCCGCACCCACACTATGACTCCTCATGAGAGGGGCAGCTGGGGCGCTTTGTATCCTTTCCTGTCCCCTTCCCCTACCATTTCTCTCTTTCTTCCTTTCCCCTTTCCTGCTCCCATCCTCTCTTTTACTTCTCTCCTTTCCCTTCCCCTTCTCTTCCCTTTTTCTCTTCTCTCTCTCTGTCTCTCTGTCTCTTTCTCTTTTTCTCCCTCCCTCCCTCCCTCCCTCCCTCCCTCCTTCCTGTCCTGGGGACTGAGCCCAGGGCCTTCGCACCGAGCTACATTCTCGCCCATTTCTGTTTCTGAGTCTGAGGCAGGGTCTTGCTACTCCACTAAGTGCCCAGGCTGGGCATGTTCAGTTGATTCTGTTCATCTCAGAGTTCCACACAAGTGTCTTGTTTTCACAAATTATATTATTTTCCTTCTCTCCCTATGAGCTTTTGTTTTTTCCTTTCTGTTTTTGATGGTGGTTTTACGGATGGAATCCAGGGCCTCACAAAGCAGTACCACTCTGTCCTCAGCCCCTGCCTCTCATTTTAAATATTATATTTTATATACTTAAAAGACTGAAGGAAAAATGATAATTACTTGTGTACCACCACCCAATTTAGTGGACATGGCTGCTACCAACCAAATTCTCCTTGGCGTATTCCCTCCTCCCACTTACATTCATTTAATCTTTCCAGCAATAACCACTGTCCTGTGTGTGGCACCTGTCACTTACTTGTACTTTATACCTTATATCATATTGAGATATCTATAAAAATACTATTGCTAAATAGTATTTAATCCCCAAATAATAATTATTCTTAAAAAGTCTTGTGTATTTAAAGCTTTTGTAACTGTATATATTTCAATGCTCTATAATTTTCCTCAAAATGTATGTATGATATTGACACCTGTATCTTCAGATCATTAATTTGCATCGTGACACACAGAAACTATCATTTGGCTACAACCTGTTTACTGACAATTTTCCATTTCCCTGCTAATGGGCACTGAAGTTCTTACCAATCTGGGGCTGTTTTAAAGACAACCCTACTCCGAGCCTCTCCATCCTGCCATGACCCCTGTGCATGGGGAGGAGACATTTTCTGAGCTCTGTACCCTGCAA
This sequence comes from Ctenodactylus gundi, assembly GCA_004027205.1. Classification (NCBI taxonomy): domain Eukaryota; kingdom Metazoa; phylum Chordata; class Mammalia; order Rodentia; family Ctenodactylidae; genus Ctenodactylus; species Ctenodactylus gundi. The sequence continues at coordinate 53,973 of PVKB01006142.1, read as the reverse complement.
CTTCAGCCCTGTTAGCTGATGGCAAGTGGCTGAAAAATAGGTCATACCGACTCACGCTTGGGTAGGTAGGTCACCAGAATCTTCATTGCTCCTCCTCTGACACAATCTTGACATTCTCTTGCTCGATCTCTGTGAAGCTAATTGCTGTGACCCTAGCCTTAACTTATATCTTCCAGATTGTAAGTGAGGGTATCTTTCCGTATGTTGATTGGCTGCGTTGCCTCCTCATTTCCCCACTCTTTATATTCAGTTAGGGTTTTGTTTTCCCTCCATCGTCCCTCCCTCCCTCCCTTCCTTCTCTTTCCTCCCTCTCTCCTTCCCTCCTTTCCTTCATTCCTTTCTTCTTTCCCACAAGTTTCCACTATGACTACCTTTTCTTTTTTGCAGTACCGGGGCTTGACCTAAGGGGCTTGGCACTGAGCTATATCCACAGCCTTCTATTTTTGAGGCTGGTTGTCATTAAGTCACTCAATTGCCCATGTAGACCTTTAGCTTCCAGCGCTCCTGCTTCGGCCTCCCAGGGCGTTGGGAGGCCAACCACGACCACCATGCCCAGCTGAGCACTGTGTCTGATGCCCACCGTCACCTTTCATGCGACTCACTCTGTAACTCTTGGAGGCTGCATGGATGAGGGCGTGAAGACTAGTCTGAACTTCAGCTTTACTGCTTACTAGTGGTCTGACTTCCAAAAAGTAGCCTGCATCCTCAGTTACTCTGATCGTACTGAAATAAGAACAATAATAACGGCGACTTACTGTTTTCTGGAAAGCGAATGGGATAATACACATGAAGGATCTGTAAGGTGTAAATTGTTAGGTAAAAGATGACTGCCATTTTAGGAGTTATTTTGTTTTTTTCTTTCTATAAAATCACCAGAGCTCCATCAAGATCTTTGTGATACAGTCTTAATCAAGAGTGTCTCGAGTATGATTGTGGAAATTATGGGCTTCTGAGTGGGCAGGAAAAAGGCAGGAGGGGAGGTGACACCACTTTCCCCTAAGGCTGTCCCTGATTTTCATCATTGTTAATAAACCCAAGTCTCCCAGCGTGCTTTATCCTTTCCACTACTTTGTAAGAATTTCATAGAAAAAAGGAACGGAGAGTAATGGGTGAGGCTCCCCAGGTTCTCTGCCAGGTCTAAGGAGTAGTTATGTGAATTATAGTGATTAAGGTTATCTATTTTTGAGTTTTAATGTCATCTTGCTATTTAGAAATAAAAGGAGGACTATTTGTGGTTCTTAGTAAGACTGCCTTTTAAAATTTGTGGATGTTTTCACTCCGAGCAATGATTCAAATCATCCAACAAAGCAGAGATAAAAGGGTGCTGTGACAATATCTCTACAGAGATACACAGATTACCTAGCGTGGTCAGTGATCACAGGACTGAACTATCTAACAACCTGACATATTTCAACGGCCCTCTTCTAAAAAAATACGTGGAAGCAAGAAGATGTGTCATGTCACAAAGCTGTTGGAAATGTAAGCAAACATTTGCTTGTTCAGATAGAATTGACTGGGTAGGATATTTATGGACTATGCTGTATGAATGTCATTTACATGTTGTACAAAAAAGAATCTGAGCCACCTGGTATCTGTCATCCCATCAGACAAGTCCTGGATGGATTGGGTTTAAGAGTAGAGACAGGGATGTCATCAAGAAAACTGGCTCTAGCTCTGATGTGCTGGCCTACTTAAGGGGGAGGATTGTAGAGAAAATGTTTGCTGTCTCTTGATTTTTTCTAAGACAGGATTTAAACATCTCTATTTTCTCAATCACAGGGCTACTTGGAGAATGGGATCATGCTGTGACAACCCTTTCCACTTTTTGCATGTCCATAGCCTTAGGATGGCACTATTATTTGGAAAGCTAAGCATATATTCTCATTACTACAATGCCTGGAAGCTGCATTTTTTTCCTACATCACCATTTTCTGAAGACCCTATCCCAGGCCACATAGTTTTAGGGCTTTTGAGCTCAGGTCTATTGGACAGATTGGGTGTGATTGCTGAGCTTGGTGATCCTCTGTGGGGTCTCGTGATGATGATTCCCTTTTATGGGATATCAGAGTGGAAGTGAGGGAGAATGAACCACTTGTAGATGAACGAAGAGATTTTTAAGAACTGTTTTCCTGTAGGAGAAAGTATCCTAAAATAACTTTTCTTTCTTAGTCATGGAAATTAACATAAAGTATTGGATATCTAAGGGATACCTCGTCATTTTGTAGACAGCAGGGCCCTATTCAGACCTGTTTGCACTTCAGATATTTTTGGATCTCTTCCCTCCACTCCCACATTCTTTCAATCACTACGGCCAGAAGCACTTTCTCAGCACCTCTCACCTCTTGTTCTGTTCTCCTTAACTACTGCCTTGGACCAGTCTAGAGTAATTACCTTCCTACTCCATTCTCACCTTGGGGACTCAATTTCTAGACTCGCAGCTTTATGCTCTTAGTCACCAATCTTTCCAGCTTATTTTTGTCTTCACCATCTAACGACCTACATGTCTTTAAGATTCACATCTTACAAGTTGCCTTTTAGTGGAATTCTGCTACTCCAGTAGTGCAAGTGCACTTCCTTCTGGCTAACTCATTTCTGTCCTCAACTCACCAAAGATGTCTTCCGTGGTTCCTGCTGCAACCACTCCTGTCTCATCTTTGGGACTTGCACACCCTCCTCCGACTTCATTCTTTGGTGAGATTTCTACCTAATCAAAGGTTTCTCCATAGTATAAACAGAGTGTCATCACTGTGTAAACATTCTTCAGATATTTAGGGTAGATTATCACCGAGCGAAAGATGAGAAGAAACCTAGAAGAGATTTCCTAGCTAAATTTCCTATCTCCACTTCTGTGTTTCTAACTTCTGCTTTGGCCAACTTCTGTAGATTTTTGATAAAAGAAAAAACTGTCACTGAATATGCCTATCCTACCAATCACAGGCAGTCTACACTGAACATGACTTTTGTTTCCTCTCTGTTAACAAATTTATTTAAAAATAAAGTCATTAAAAGCTGATATTCTGAAAAAGCATGGTAGAAGACAGGGGGATAGTTTATTTTTATTTTTATTTTTGGCAGTACTGGGATTTGAGCTCAGGGCTTTCATAGCTATTTTCCCAACCCCCTCTAACTTATTTTCCCCCCTCTTTCTTTTCTTTTCTTTTTTCTTTCTTTTTTAAAAAATTAAGACAGGATCTCACTCCATAGTACAAGCTGGTCCTGAACACTCACTCTGTAGCCCAGGCTGACCTTAAGCTCACAACAATCCTCCTGCGTCAGCCTTCCAAATGCTGGGATTACAGGCATGCACCACCATGCCGGGCTATTTTTTATGTGGTGCTGGGGAATCCAGCCAGGGCCTTGCACTTGCTAGGAAAGTACTGTAGCCTCTGAGCTATTCCCTACACTCAATTTACTTTTGATTTTGAGGTAAGGTCTTGGTAAGTTTCCCAGGCTGGGCTTAAACTTGCGATCTTCTTGCCTCAGTCTCCCAAAGTACTGAGATTACAGGCCTGCAGCCACCAGGCCCAGACATAGGGGCTAGATTTTGTGGTGAGAGGAAGGGGATGTAGATAAAGGAAGAGACAAGAGAATGGGAAGAAAAAAAAGGAAATAAAAAATGATGAAGATGTGACGCATAAACACCAATTCCCCAAGTTGGATGTAATTGTGTATTGGAAATACCTACTAATGAAAAAGAATGATTTTGGGGAAAATTGTTTTTTCAAACAACAACTGTACAATATGCAATTTATTATACCATTGTTCTCCACTCTACTTCACAACCCTTCCAAACAAATAACAAATTTTGATGTGTACCTTTCGGGTGCATGGTACTCAGCAACCCAATTAAAACTGAAAACAAGTGCTCCTGAGAAACTTTAATCTTCTAAGTGAAGCACTGCAGTACGGCAGACATGGGGTCTGCTAGGGTTGGGCTCTCATCGAGTCCTGTAACATGAGGTCCTACATCCACAAAGAGGTAACAATGGCTGATCTACCTTCCTCTCAGGCAAGAGATGACGATAGCACAAATGTTATAGAAATAGCTGTTGTGGGGTGGACCTGGAATGTCTCCCTAAAGCCTCATGTTTGGAAGGTGACTCAGTTGTGGGGGTTGACCCATTGACTTCCTGTGCTGTTAAGAGGTGGATCACCAGGGCTTGAGCCAGAAAGAGTAGGACGTGACCTGGAGGGACACACAGCTGTTTCCACTCTCCCTGGCTCTTAGTTTCCTGTTTGCCATGCTGTGACCAGCTTCTCCTCCAGCTTGGCCTCCCCCATGTGCTTCTATCTTGGCTGGCCCCCATGCGTGCACTGACATGTTCTGAAACTGTGAACTAAAATAACCCTTTCCTCCCTTAAGTTGCGGGTGTTGGGTATTGTGATTCAGCAATGCAAAAATTACTAACACAATAGTAAAACACCATTCTAATGTTACATGTAAAATACACATATTCAAAATTTCAAATCGAGGTTAGAAAGTAAAACATTCTAAGAGGAAGAATAAATCACAATTTAAAAAAAATTATAAGCAGCTGCTAAATTCTGTTAAACTATTTGTCAGTGCTGTCATAAAAAGTTGAAAAACATTTTCATTCCTATAACTGAATACACTGCTTTCCATCAAGAAAGACGGGTGCTTCATAAAAACAGCTCTGGATTTCTCATTCTTTTCTGGGATAAAAATATAGGGTGGTTAGGGTGGAAGGCTCAGAGGGACAGGGACATATCTGATGGTATGGTGGTGCCAATGGGATGGTGGGGACAGTGCAGAGAACTTAAGACATCTCCAGCTGTGGGCCTTGCCATGACTTCAACTATTTCACTATGTGGAAAATGTTAGGAAAAACACACTCGAGGAAATAAGTGGACCTATGTTTTGTCCGATTCCTTGGTGAGGTTATATGCCTCTTACTGCTCAGTTAGTATCATTTCTTTCCTTAAAAATAAAGACTGTTTCTTCTAATTCAGTTCTTCTAATAATAGATGCCTCATACTTTCAGAACAGTATGATGCCTTGCTAAAAATCTTCTATGGTCTCCTTAGAGTGACATATGTGAAGCAAACATCAATGGGAGGAAAAGTCCACCCTGGAGGTGAACTTACACTTCCATAGACTTTAAACATCTGTCTTGCCTGGTTATACAAACCCACTGAATTAGGTGGATACACAAAAACAAATGTTCAGCATATGGAAGGTATAAAAATAGGCTGAAGTTCTTTCATTAGAAGAACTCGGATGTGAAAGATTATGACACTGCAAATATAAATCAGGTAACTCAAGCCATAATATTAAAGTTCCAACAGCACCTTGTCACTGTTCTATACAACCCGAGGCCAACTGCGGCATAGTGGGGAAAGCAAAGGTGTGAAAAGTCAGGATGCTTACGTTTTTATGCCAGGTGTCCAATAACTTGGGGAGCCAAATCACTCCTGAGTCTCATTAGTCATTGATGCATTAATTTATTCAGTAAAGTTTTTATATATTTAATTACAGGTATGAGTAAGGCATCACGTTACAAAGAGTGGACTGGTGTGTTACTTTTTGGTTGCTGTGACTCAATACTCGACATCCACAACTTAGGGAGGAAGGATTTATGGTAGCTTATAGTTTCAGAAGGTTACGGTCCACTCATAGGTGGGCAGCAGGACAATGGTGGAAGCACAGGGCAGGGCTGGAGTCATGGCAGGGCCAGAACCCAAGCTCCAGCGGCAGAGATGTTTACAGCACTGGGAAAACAGTGAGAGACTGGGAGGAAGGGTGGGACACCCCTGCAGGTCCATCCTCAGGCACCTGCCCTCTTCAGCCAGGCCCCACCTCCCAACCCTACACAATATCCACAGGAACATGAGGTTTTTGGGGGACACTCCAAACCACTACAACTGGGCTAGCTGATCTGTAAGGTATTTTCTTTGCTCTGAAATATTAACACATTCAGATTTCACCTCTTCGATTCTCTTCAGTTGGTTCATGCCTTTATTCTCCTACTCCCACCTCCTTATCATCTACCACACCAACCCCTGCTGGTCTCTGCTTGGCTCTCCGATGTTATCACAGGACAGACAAAGACGGATCAGTGAGTAGGTGACAAGATCCCATGAACTCGTGGAATCATGGGGCTCCCTTTCCACCCCACATTGACTTCTGGGAGCAGATAGGATAGCCCTACTAAGTTTCCTTTTTTGTGGATGACTGGAACCATATGTGTGTGTGTGTATATCCTGCCAATCAAGGGTATCAATGAAAGCAGCTGTGGACACCCGTATACTGCACAGTGGCTTCCCTTTCAGCTCCTACTTACTCCATACATACTCTACATGCGACATCTTTCAGTGTCTGCTAAGAGGGGAGTGTGTCTCAATTCTCCAGTGACATGTATAAGGCTCAGTCCACACTGTCAATGTCTCTCTCTTCTTCCCCACATATTCTACTGTGCAGATGGCCCAAGCTTTGGCCCTTTCCCCACACCTGTAGGTATCTCTCTAGCCACACCCCATCTGACCACCTCAATAGTCCCCATGCCCACAGTGATTATGATTTTAAAATGCTTAATATTTATCTTGTATTTACAAGTTCCATCTTCCTTGACCCTTATATATCCACAAAAGATACTATTGTTATCTGTACTTTATACCCAGGGAATGTGAACCGAGGAGAGGTCAAGTATCTTTTCTGCTGATCTTCCATGCTGAAGGACTGGGTCACTACAAGGCTTTCTTCCCCCATCACTCCTGTGTGCTCTGGGTGGGTGATTGGTGGTCTCCAGTCTCCCAGACCCATCCTGGATGCCATCTTTCCTAAGTGGCCTTCACTCATTAATTTGATCCAGACGTTGGGCTTCCTCAAAACTCCGGATCTTGTGTGGAACTGATAACTGCCTGATGGCCACCTGCATGTGTTTCCCTCCTGAGAGCACACCCTGGAGAAAAGTGCCCATTGGAGTGAGGCCTGTGAGGGTCAGCACACACTAACTCTCCTCCAAGAGGAATGAAAAGTCTGCACCATCTTCCTAATTGCCCAGATTTTATTCTTGATGATCTCTTTTAGAATTGTGGCGTCCGCTTCGGTTTCATCATCAGACATGAGTTCGTCATCAGAGCATATACTCAGGATGTTACCCAGCCTCTGTGACTTCCTCCCCAACATAAGGCAAGGACCATGTAAAAACATCCCTCAAGTTGGGAAGCCAGCAGGGGAGTGGAGAACAGTTAAAACTGTCTGATATTCATGACACTGTTTTCATATTTCAATACTGTGGCTTTACTGTTACATACATCTAGGTAACTGGGCACAGAGAAGAGTGTGCTGAGCAACGGGAAGCTGGTCCTCGGGCTCTTCCTGTGCATTCAGTACTCAGCATCTTGGGCTTCATGGGCTCTGATTATGGACAATAAATTGTTCTGTAAAAATTCATAAACTGCAGGGTAATTGAAAAAATATGAGCACCCTTGGCTAGTACTGGGGGTGCAATGCTCCATGGTTTTCTCGCTGCCATCGTCCTCACAGGGGACTGACCTCAGCAGGTCACACATGGGCCAAAGACAGGAGGTTTTACAAACCTGTCTAATTTCTTAATACCTAAACAAGTAATGTCGGGAGACATTCCTCCACGTACACTGAAAAACTGCTCATTTAAGAGGGCAGCAAGAGGAAGGGAGTCAAATGTGCTCATACATCATACATCCAATCTGAGGATTTGATCCAACATTCCTGTTTGAAGGTGAAATACTCTGCAAGGTGCCTGCATTCATAATTTCGTTGAAGCAGAAATAATGTTTTGGGATGAATTTTCTTTAAACTCCATAAAAACAGCACACACTCTGCTGAACTAGCTTTTGTCCATGTAGTCGCCTAGAAGTGGCCTGTGCAGCTGGGACCCCTGGGACCCCCCCCCCCCCCCCCCCCCACACACACACACTTCAAACTGCTTCATCAGGTCCAAGAACTGCCCATGGAGATCACCGCACACGGTGACTGGAGCATCCACCTCCACCGTGGTCTTCCCGTCTCCGCATGGGGCTCCTGTCACTGGTCACCTGCAAGGCGACTTCCTACTCCAGTAGGTCTTCCTTTATCAAAGGTTTTTTCAAAACATCAATTTTAGATTTCCCATTCTCTCGCACTTCCTTCAAAGCAAGCGGGTGGGTTGGAGGAAAGGGGACAGCTTTGATGACGTGCTCGGTCATGGGGAATGGGAAGCCAGGCCATCCAGATTTCAGGGTGACTTCTGCTCCTTTCCCAGGCTGAGGGCACAGCGGTGGCCCCCTTTCTCGGGCCCATGGCTGGGCGGGGGCCACCGCGTCAAGAGCCATGGCGACCGTGGGTGGCTGAGGAGAGCAACCAGGAGGCGGCGGTTGCCGCTCGCGCTGGTTCCGCGCATGCGCCGCCAACTCCCACACAACTGCGCGCCCCCGTGCCACGATCCCAGCTCCCAGACAACCGCTGAAGTACCTTTTTTTTTTTTAAAACTGTGTAAGTGGGGAAATAAACATTTTTAAGATGCATTATGTTGTTTACAGATACTCAGTAAATATTTTAAAAAACTATATTATTTTAGGAAAGAATATCACTTATAAGTCACGGTTATACTTGAAAAAAACCCATCGATGCCCACTGCTATAGAGATATTCCCCCTATTTTAAATTGTATTTATTAATTTTTAGGTTGGCAAAGCATAATTTTAATTAAATCAGTTTATTTTTCCATGTATAAGGGGAATATTTCTTTGAATATTCTATAATGGCTAGCTTGCAACTTGCTTCGCCCTCATTTTATTGATAAGTTTAAATGCAATACATAATGTGTACAATGATCTTGATATTTTGCGCATATACATATCACAGCAGAATTATAAATTCTCTCTCCCTTTTTGACCCTCCCACGGGCTCTCCAATTCCCATTATCTCCTTCAGTGAGTTCTATGAAATAATTGTGATTCTGGTTTCTTGTATTAGAGAAACCAATATTTAACCTCCCCCTTCTGACTCACTTCACTAAGCATGATGGTCTCAAGTTGCATCCGTTTACCTACAAAAGCCTCCAACCTATCTGACTTTGAAGATTGAATAGTATTCCATTGTGTATAAATACCACAATTTATGTATCTATTGGTCTGTTCATGGGTACTTTGGTGTCTTCCATATTTTAGCTACTGTTAGTCATGCTGCTGTGGACATGGGTATATATGTATCTCTGTTATACATTTTTTAAACTCTTTTGGGAAAATTACCAGAAGAGGTATTGCTCGGTCAAAGGGGATATTTATTTCCAAACTTTTGAGAAACTTCCACACTGCTTTCCATAGTGGTCGTACCAGTTTACATTCCCACCTGCAGTGCAGGAAGGTCTCTTTTCTCCCATAGCCTCCCAGCACTGATTGCTCTTTGTGTTCTTGATATATGCCATTCTTTATGGAGATATATGATATCTTAGTGATGTTTTGATTTGCATTTCTCTAATGGCTAAGAATGTTGAACATCTTTTCATGTATTTACTGTCAAAATTGATATACAGATTCAATGCAATTCCTGTCTAAATACCAACCATATTTTTCCCCACAGAACTTGAAAAGGCAATCTTTAAATTCATACGTAGCCAAAGGAGAACCAGAATAGCCGAAGCAATCCTGAGTAACAATTCTAAGGCAGGAAGCATTATGATTCCAGACATCAAGTTATACTACAAAGTAACACTTAGAAAACCTATATGGTACTGGCACAAAACTGGACAGGCACATCAGTGGAACAGAACTGAGGATACAGATACAAATTGCATTTGAAAAGAGATACAAAGATCAGTTACCTGATCTTTGATAAAGGAGCCAAGAACACACACTGGAAAAAGCATAGCCTCTTCAACAAATGGCACCAGGAGAACTGGACATCCACATATAGAAGATTGAATCTAGACACACACCTGTCACCATGCACCAAAATTAAATCAAAACAGATCAAAGACTTGGACATTAAGACTAAAACACTGAGCCTCTTGGTATACAAACTAGGCAAATATCTAAAATACATAGGTGTAGGCAAGGATTTTCTTAGCAAGACATCAAAAGCAAAAGAAATAGTCCCCAGAATTCACAAATGGGATCATGTCAAATTAAAAAGTTTCTACACAGCAAAGGAAATTATCCACAGTGTAAAAAGAGAAGTGACCGAATGGGAAAAATATTCACCACCAATACCTCAGATAGGAGGCTCATAATTAGAATATACACAGAACTGAAGAAAAGTAAGCCCCTTAAAATCAAATATTTGATTGAAAAATGGGCAAAGGAAATGAACAGGCAGTTCTCAGATGAAGTACCTTTTCTGAAGTGACCTCACTCATTAGGTTAGAGCTGAGCACTTAACCCAGAATTTCAATACAAATGCTAAGTCTTTCAAATGGTCCAGAACATATTTTGACTTGAGGATTCTTTTATGTCTCTCAGGAAAAATTATTATTATTATTTTTTTGTTGGTACCAGGGATCAAGCTCAGGACCTTCACATGGAGCATTCCAATCTATTTTTAAATTTTTGATTTCAAGACAGGATTTTGTGCTAAATTTTTAAGTTGCCTTGGTTGGGCTTGAACTTGTGATCCTTCTGTTTCTGCCTCCCAGAGTGCTGGGGTTTCAGGCTGTGGGGAAAAAGGGACCCATTTACACTGCTGGTGGAAATGTAATCAGGTGTGCCACTGTGCCACTGGGCTAAGCTTGGGTAACATATCTTTAATTCCTAAATGTGAAAATTGAAAAATGAACTGCAATGGAAAATATAAATGTATATGTATGTGTGTGTGTGTGTGTGTGTGCGTACTATATAAATGGTTGTTTTGCTGTTAGTTGAGTGAATGGAAGACGCAGCGACGTGAATAATAAATAGTACATAGCGGAATCCAATGCAGTAGAAGTCTGGTCTACTTTCTCTGCCCTCCACAATGTGTTGCGGTCAGTTGTCTGGGTGATGCTGGGGTGGGGAGGAGACAGAGCACGAACTCTGCAGCCATTACAAAACACATGTTCGCGTGTAAATGGTTTCAGTAGCTGTGTGATTGGGCAGCAATTTAACATTTCACACAGATGACACTAACGAGAAGAGATAATTTCCATGGCAGAGCTCTGCTGGAGTCCCCACATCTGCTAACAGTGTGGCGGGCTCTCCTGCTGCACTCACACGTGGCACCAGGAAACCCCAGTGGTGCAGTGGAGCAGGGAAAGTGATCCTCACCAAACTGATGTTCTACAAAAGTAGCCGGTGACACACCACTGTGTCCCTGGGTAAGAAGACACCACAATGATGTAATGACCACTTAACTTTCAAAAAAACCCTGAAAGATTCTGTAATCACATTTTATGATTTTATCACATGACCTGGTACAGATGCCTAATTCAAAGCTTGGTTTAAAAAAAAAAAATTATGCTTACTCAGCACACACCCACCAATTGCTCCTCGGCAAGCGTGAATTAATCCAATAATCTGTTTACATTTCCTTTGTGTTTGGCATTGAGTGGTAAGATATATTTAAATTCTTGCATCTCACTTTGCTGAAAAGGAGAAAAATATATATTCTAAGAGAATCTAAAGGCACTGATTATTTGCTGATCCGGCAAAGATGAAACAATACTTTAGATGAAAAAAAAAATAAACCTTGCAAACAAAGGCAGGAGAAGAAGCACAAAAGACCCTTTCTTGCAGACTCTAATGAGCAGAGACTTTCTAAATAACCTTCTTCCTTTAGGCATTCAATAGCATAAATGGTATGGTCAGTGAATCTGCCATTTCTCCAAAAGACGTAATGAATTCTAAACAAAAAGAAACAATGACAAATATGTTCCCAGAGGGAGCACATACAAAGAAAATAGATTACTAGAGGAAAATAAAAAGCAAAGCTTTAAAATTATCTGAAAACCCTGAAAATTTCTAAGTTCAAGCTACAAAGGTGTTGCCGAATTTCTCTGGGGTCTCTCAAGCATGTGGACGCACATGTGGGCTCAGTCATGCTCAGCCACTCGTCAACACAGAAGAACGAACTACAACAAATGGGAGCCCCTAGAGAAGTAATTTGTCATGAAGAGGCATTATTTCATGCACATAGTAAGTGAGGTACTGACTCATTTTCAAAGAGTAGGATTACATTCCTAAACAAGTGTGATTCCTTTTCATCGAAATGGCTTCTCGGGGCCAGTGTGACCTGACTCGCACTCATCTTCAGACCTCGCCGCGCCCAGTGTGACAACTCTCCTTGGGAAGCCTCCGAGCGCCCTTCCCAGGGGTCTACTCTGCTTTACCCGCAGGTGTCCATTTCCTGCAGTTCCAAATGGGCAAGGAAAACGAGCCACAAGGAGACAGGTAAAAAGGACTGATGTGCCCATTTCACTCCAAACTGCTGTCTGCTGCCAGATGGCTGTGTTTGTATTCGGGGGAATGTGTGTACGCACATGTGTGCATTTGCTACCTGATGTACACACACTCTTAAGACAAGTAGGCAGGAGTTTTTAGTCCTTGCAAAGATTTAGTTTTTGATAGTGTAAGATTTATATAAGAGGAAGAGCAAGCTCCCGGTAACACTGTGCGATGTCCTTTCCTTGAATTTCTTTGCGGTGGAGCTGGTGCTTGCTGCAGGAGGGGCTGGGTTTTAGTCCGGAGTCCCCAGCCCAAGCTGGGGCTAGGGTTCTGGTGGATGCAGCTGCTGGGTCTGAGCCCTCACCCATTCATCTCCATCACCCTAGGTGGCATTTCAGGAAAGTGCTCTGACTGGTACCTTCACTGCAAGCCAATCAACATCCCTAAAGTGGTTCCATTATGTTGATCTACCTCTCCAGCCCCTTCATTTGTGAGAAATTACAGGGCTCCTGCTGCTCTGCTGAAATGAGGTCTGCCAGAATATGTCTCCCATATGGATTTCAGAACTGGTGCGACATTAAGTTGTGGAGCTCCATAAAAAATGGCTGGCAGAAGGAACAAATGTGCCTCATTAAAAATGTGATGGTGTCTTGCACAAACGCTGGTCCAAGCTTTGCTGAGAAGGGCCTTCTGACTTGTGAAGAGCAGAACAGACACGGCACATGTGAGTCCTCACTGACAGACTTTGGTTGTTCAAACATGCACTTTCTGATTTCCAATTTCAGCTTCTGAAAGAGCAATGTTTTATAAGGGTATCCAGGAGTCTTCCTGATCACTGGGCCATATATACGAAGGATTGTCTATTAAAAATTCCTCAAATAACACATGGTAAAAGGAAGAAAAATTGGAATTGGCTACTCTGAAAATTTGGAATCCAGAGCAATAAGAGTGTTATCTCTCTGATTTACATGGAGAGAAAAGGAAAGCAATATAATATCCTATAATATTAGACCTGTAGGACTTCTCCCATGGGGCACTGTTGTGCTCTGGATCTGGAATGTTGCTAATAAGCCCCATGTGTTTGTATGTTGTGGAATGCCTATGGAATCATGTGTTATTAAGAGGTAAGGCCTGGTCAGAAGGGGTAGCTTACAGGTATGTGGTGGATTAGGGGTATGTAATAGGTTACAGTTTATGGGTGTGTAGCACATTATCAGGCATATTACCCAGAAGGGGCAGATCACTGACTGGAGCTTACCTTGGAAGAGGGAGAACACTTGACCTAGACGGGGTGGATCACTGGGATGTGACCTGGAGGAGTACATGCTAGTTCTGCCCTTGCCCACTCAGCTGCTTCCTGCCTGGTATGCTGTGAACAGTTTTCATATGACCAGCCTCTGCCATGTGAACCCACTGTTGCTGGCTATCCACCAATGGACGGTGTGAGATCTTCTGGAACTGCGATCTAAGATAAATCTTTACTCCCTTAAGGAGTGGATGTTGGGTATTTTTTCACAACGATGAAAAAGTAATTAAGACTGAAATTGATAACGGAGAAATGGGGTCATTTACTCGATGTTTTGCTGTGACTTTACCCAACAAAGTGGTTTAAAAGCTTTTGGAACTGGCTTGTGGGAAGAGTTTGGAAAGGTTTGGATATCCTGGCTAGAGAAGCCTCAGAATGCTATGATCCAAGCTTTCTAGGAGATTCTGGTCAGAGCTCAGAAGACCAGAACACTGAAAGAAGTGCCAAGTGGAAAGGCTGGACTCTAGAAGTTTTGGATTGGAAAGAGGACTTTTTGGCAGTTGATCCAGGAACCATGCATGTTATACTCTAGCAAAAAAACTGTGTTGGCATTTTGCTTTTGTGAGAGTTTTCCTGAAACTGAGATTAAGGGAGGTAGACTACTCAATCTGGCAAAGGAAATTTCAAGGCAGCCCATTGTTCATGCTGTCACATGAGTACTGCTTTCAGCTTTCAGCCAACTCTACGGCAAAAATCAGGAAAAATGGCACAAAAATTATGTAAAAAGTTTACAACTTTGCAAAACTGGAAGGGGCTGAAAAGGTGGGGCAGAAGAGCACATACAGTTGTTAACGAGATAACCATTAAAAAAAGTACTTGCAATCAGGACTGTAAAAAAGATGCCTTGAGGACAACTCCTAAATCAGCAAGACCCCAATTTTTATTGATTTAAGGGTGGAAAAGTAAAACGCCTTGCTCTCAGAAGTTTTCCAGGGTATCCCATAGAGCCAAAATGAGAAGTTTTGCCGCAGTTCAACCATATAGGAGGCCTGATCTCACAAGCATGTGGAGTTTAAGAGTTATGGAGTCATGGAGGCTTCCACCTCGATTTCAGAAGAAGGCCCTGGAGGCTCAGTAGTGTGCCCCTGGAAGGGCAATGCATAAAGTTGTTAAGGAGAAGCCCAATGAGTTCTGGAGACCCTGGAAATTTCAAAGTGTCAGGGACATGTATCTTCTACCAAGGAAGGCCATGGGCTGTAAGCAGAGGTAGCCCCAAGGATAAGCTATGGCGATCGTAGTTGGAGGAACACTATGGTGGCATGGCCACTCAACGCTTTGGAGCTTGCACCTCGGAGCTTGCAAAGGGTGCTGGGCACAGAGCTGCAGGGTTAATGAAACTGCCGGACTTGGTACTTGCCATTCTGGTTTTTATGCTTACTTTGGTCTGATGACTTTCTATCCTCCTGTTCCTTATTTCCCTCTCCGTTGTTGTTGTAGTTTAGAAGTGTTTAACTTTTCTTTGATTTTCGCAGGAGCTCACAGCTAAGAGTTTGTCTTGAGTCTCAGAGAATACACTAAACTTGGACTTTTTAGCTGTGCTGGAACTGTTAAGGCTTTGGCAACTCTTAGACAGGGACTAAATGCATGAGGGCCTGGGCATGAGTCTTCTGGAAGTCAGTGATAGAGCATTGTGGTTTAGACCTGAGATGTCCCCCAAAGGCCTTATGAATTTCGATGTTGTGGAGAACCCACAGAACCATGTGCTATATATAAAGAGGTGGGGGCCGGGCCATGTGGGGTATGATACAGGTGTGTGGTGGTTTAGGGGCATGTAGTAGATAACAAATTATGGGCATGGGGTACACTACTGGGTGTGTCACCTTTAAAACACGAATCACTGACTGAAGCTTAAGCTGAAAGGGGTGGAACACTGAGGCTTACCCAGAAGGGGCAGATCACTGGGACATAATCTGGAAGAATATATGCTAGCACTGCCATGCCGTGAACAGTCTTTCTATGACTAACTTCTGTCAAGTGCTTTCACTGTTGCCTGCTGCCCATAAATGGACTGTGTGAGGCCTTCTGAAACCATGAGCTAAAATCAATCTTTCCTCAAGTTCTGTATGTTGGGCATTCTAACCCGGCAATAAATAAGTACCTAAGACAGGTGTATATCTCACCACGACTCACTCTCTGTTACACAACACAGATTCTTATAGGATAAACATTGCCATTAGTCTAGAAGTTACAGGAAAACATAAAACAATTTCACTGTAGGCAAAAGACTGTTTTATTCTCAGACACAACAGACAAACAGCACAGAGAGAAACAATCTAATCCCTGCTGTTCCCAATGTTACCATGATTATTGCTGAGCTATTACTGAGCTGATTAGAATAATGTGGGAGTGAATTATCATTGTTGAGTTTAGCTTCCCTCCTCCTCCTCCAGCTACCACTACTGAAGATACACCTATGAGAAGACTTGCATATTTATATATTTATTTGCTCCTTATGGGTTACAATAAATATAGCATTCCAGCCAAATATGGTAACAGTAGAGTCCAAAACAATCAGAAACAACAAAGATGTCTTGCTTTTAAAAGTCGACATCGAGCACTGTTGGAAGTACAGCACTAGCATTTGATATGAAGAACCTGGAAGCCACAGTAAAAGGCAAGGGCGACAGCCACAAGGCAGTAGATTATTCAATTAAAAAACGGAAGTTTTAGAAACTCATTTGATCCTTCTTGGTCTAGATAATGCAAAATAACAGTGCATTAAATTATTTCTGCTGAATATATATGATATTGGTTATTAGAGAGCAACGGTTATGCAGTAAGAATGATACTGTGCCAACAGGCAAATCGTTTTTAAGATTTAATCTCATTTCTATCCTTAAAATAATCTGATAAAGAATATACTTTTTCAACATAAAGAAGCAGCACTCCGTGGCTTAGAGAAGCCAAGTTCTACAACTGCAAAGTGACCAAGATGCCATTTCTCTAGTGAGTTTTGGGTTATTCTTGGGTTTAGCTTTAAAGTCGTGGATGTTTGGTTATGTTAGACCGGTATAAATCATTTGGAACTTGTTTTCTTCACTTCCCGTGTTTGAAGCCCTGCATATTTTGAAGCCCTGAATATTTTGGTATAAACGTATAAAATATTTTATCATGATAAAGTCTTGCTTGTATTCACAAGCTGCAATGAGCATGAAGAAATCTCTTAAAGACAGAAATGCCTATGCTGTATAGGCTAGTCCACCTGCCAATGGGTAATGCAAGAATAGCAGAAAAAAATGAAACGGCAGGCCTACCCGAAAGAGCCACCGGAAATACAGCTCGGATGTTACGCACACCCAGCAAGCACAACAATAACAACCACAAGCGTACAAAATAATGAATATTTTAAGATGCTATGTTGATGTTTAAGCTTTGAATGTCATGAATTCTAAAATGCAAAAAATTACATAAAATGAGACTGCAAATCAAGATTAATGGACATCAAAGTGAGTCATCTGAATGATTGCAACAGACACAAACGTGGACGGAACAATTAGCCTACTGGCTAACTACTTAGAGGTCAGTTTTCTTGGGTCAGAGCACATGAAATAGATGTAACTTTTTGCTATATTTTCAAATTTAGTTCTGCAGATATGGTACCTTCTCTACGTGAATGACAATCATTGGCTGTTGAAGGCATGTGCTTGTTCTCCATTTCCATTTTGAATTCTACTCATGGAATGGATGGAAAAAGCATAAACGCATATGTCAAGTTCCTAATTATGGGCTGAAGGAAGCAAGAAATCTAAGGTTTTAGTCAATGAATAATATAAAAAATGCAGTCAGCAAGTTATAAATATTTATTGCTACATCAAAAGTTGACTAGTCAATCTCTCACTAATTTTAAAGAATAAAATGCTTGAGTCAGGACACTGGAAAAAACAGTAATTAAAATTCAGACTTAGCTCAGACAGGATAGGAAATAGAAACTATGTCAAATTTTATTTGCTGTCAAATGTCTTTATCTAATTTTTGTCTTAGTTTCATTTTTCCCTATGGGTTTGACTGCAGTTCTTAATTTATTCACTTACTAACCATGTAATTATCATTTTTAACCTGACAATGCCTTTACTTGCACTGTAGAAAAAAGATCAGGGCTAAGAGGTAGTTTTTTTTTTTTTTTTTTTTTTTTTTTGCAAAGTAGACAACATTAAAATAAACTGCGTAACTGGAGTTATGGCATATTTTGTATGTCCATATGTATGAAATACAGTCACATTTTTGTTTCCAGTATCTTACAAACTAAAGGAAAATTTTAAAATGTTAACCTGGTAATCTGTCAGAATGATCACTTATCTGGTATATATATATATATATATATATATATATATATATATATATATATATATATATAAATTTCAGGGTAGGAGTGAAGGAGGTAAATTATAACATGTTCTTGGTGGTAAATTATAATGGAAAAAGGAGAAAATTAGTCCAGGGATGTAGGTTCTAAGTTTTCATTTTTAGACTCCTTTAATTGTTGTTATGTGGATTTCATAATTAACATAACTTTCCAACCTCAACTTTGTTTACTAAGTAGTAATTAACTTGGTCTATTTTAAATTTAATTACCAGAGTTCCTAACCAGCGTGAGTCAACCACTGTAACCCACATTAGATTGATGTATTTTTAGTCATAATAAAATACTTTTAGTGTTTTCATATTCACTCAGTAAGTCTTCAGGGTGTCTACCATATGCGCTGGAGAAGGCCCAGCAGGTTCAAAGATGAGTCAGGCAGCCCTTGACTCTAAAATGATGTGACCAATGTTGCAGCAAAGAAAGCTTATGCTATCCTCACCATGATTAAATATGTGATCCCCACTCAGTATTTCAGTAAAATCTTAACAATTACCAAGAATTCACCAAAGTATGACACAAAACAAAAGGAAAGGCAAAATACTCTCTACTACTTCTCTTTGGAGTAATGTAGAAAATAATTACTTTTATCTCTCACTCCTCCATGAGGCAGATGCACAGTAAGGGCTCATAAACACTTAGCAAACGCCAACGAGAGCAGCCACTAACATTTTAAGAAAATATGAGCTATTATAGAGCTCTCCAAAGGTATAGCTCACCTTTGTACAGTGCTGCAAAGAAAGGGGGCAGCAGTGTCAAGGGAGAGGACTCTGAGGGAAGATAAGCCAATTAGAGAAACAGGAAGAGTCAGCATGGCTGGTCACAGACGACGGTGCTGATCACGTGTTTCCACTGTGGCAAGAACAGAGTGCTATGCTGAAAGGTGACCACAGAGTTCATGAAGCTGTGTTCCCCAGGGACTTTTCCAAGCTCAGTTTCAGAGAAGTATCAAAAGAAGAGAAAATAGTGTGGGAAGCTGGAGAGGGAAGGAGTAGAGAGAAAATACAACGGCATACCCAGTTCTCCTGAGAAGTCTCCTGGGGATCCTCAAGAAAAGAATGGAAGTGACTATGAGGAGCAGGCAGGAGAGAAAAGGAGGAAGAAAAGGAAGCGGCAAAGAGAAATTTCAGGTAGCATGAAGGAAGGAAGGACCCAAGATCAGAGAATATATATTCAAAAGTTCACCTAGAAGCTTAGCTTTCAGAATGGAGGAAAGATACTCCCCCCACAGGAGAAGGGAAACCAAAAGATAGCAGAAGTAATAAAACAATTTTACCTTCATCTTGATCTATGAGGAAACTCACTTCGCTATCTTGGCAAAGTAGGACGCAAGATGGCCACATTACAGAGTGCGGAAGTGATGGAAAACTAGAAAGAGCTACAATACCAAACCTGCATTCGGAGAGGTTCCAGGGCTTCCCGCCCTGATACAGAATGCTGCTAGTTAGCTATAATTTCATGGTATCCTGTTACTTTAAACCAGGTTTGGGCATAGGAGATAACCATGAGTCTAGTGGGTTGAAGTTGTCTGCTTTGCTAATTCAGATAAGCAAAAGGTCGTAATTCAGACATGTCAGTAATTTCCTCTTATTTTGTGTTTTGTCAAGCTAGATCTATATAGGTATTTATAATATATTCATAATATATGATATCCAAATACACACACACACACATATATATATATATATATATGACTGCACATGTGCACATATGCTCACATATACACACACACACACACCGCACACACACACAAAGAATAAGCTCCCTAAAACAATATGAGTTAATAAAAGATTACTACTTATACATAGATGTCTCCTTTTCATAAGGAGACTGTAATAGTTGGTTTGTATGTCGGCTTAGTTCGTCTAGAGTATCCAGGAATTCAAATGAACATGAATTTTGGTATTGCTGTGAAGGTATTTTGTAGAGGTAGTTCACCAGTTCAGCTGCCTGAAAGTCAAGGGGTCATCTTCACTAATCTGGGTGGGCCTCATGAAATCCACTGAAAGGCCTTAAGAGCAAAAGAGGTATCCCTGAAGAAGAAGAAATTTTTTTCCCCCAAGACTAAAGCTTTTGCTTATGGGTTCCAGGCCACTGGCCTAGCATGCCCTGCAGAGGTAAAACCTACTAGCCCCCCAACTTGTGGGAGTCAGTCCCTATAGTCCTGTGCCTCTACTGACCAATATAGATATCAAGCCTCAAGCTTCACGGAAAAAAGTCATTCTGACCTCCTAGCTTCAGAACCACATGGGGTGTCTATTCACAGTCATTTATTCAACTTTAGCAAGGGAACAGGACGACTGTAGTCATGATGGCCATGCTTAACACCAGGAAGAATGTGACGGGGAGGTAAGAGAGGACCTTGAATATATCCAGATTGGCTTCATGAAACTACTAGATCGTACTAGGTGACTTTTAACCCTTAGCTGGCCCAACACAAGCCCCGTGAGGGGTCATACTCTTTAATTTCACTTCAGTTTCGAGATCACATTGCTTATTGAGTCAAACTGGGGTCTCAGAACTCTCAGCAAAACACACTGAGGTACAGCTTACACCTGCACCATTTCAATTACATGTAGTCTAAAAACATTTGCCTCCAGGATGGTATGTACCATTCCTAACAGATACGCCAGCAGGTCTAAGTCTATAGCTTTGGAGGTAAATTGCGACTTTCATGTATGTTCAGTGAATTTATACTTAAATTTTTTCTCCTCTCTTATTATTTTAAACACGATCTCCATTTACTCATCTGTTAAATGTTATTCATTTATCACACTGTGGCATAGAAGTGTTCATTTCATGTTGAGTTAAATGTCTGTTTATCTTTAAGTAAAAAAATGGAAACTAATTATCCCTCAATTTCAGCTTGCAGAAAAAGTTATGGTTTTCATTGGTTCCCCTTGATATTTATGGCCTATCAACATGCATTTAGTAGAATAAATGCCCAATGGCTTTTAAAACATCACTTTCACAGGTCTTTTGGGTTACTTTGCTAAAACGGATCTATTATGTTTTAGAGCAATTATAAATGTGCATGAAAGAAAGCAATAACCACGTTGGCAGAGCTGGGTGTCCAGCAGTCAGCTCCGCCGTGGGAGGCAGCCGTATCTGTAAACATGCAGGTCACATCATGATTCCAAAAGAACTTTCTAATCCCCCTCTGCCATGAGATGTCATGGGTATTGCCTTTCAGGAACTTAAAGCATCATCTCAGAGAAACACAACATTTTAAATCATTTATTACTAGTGTGAAATGCTAATGAGAACATTTTACAACAGTGGTCCGACAGCCACCAGCACTTCATAATTTATAAGGTATGTTTTACTTATGCAGGTTAATAAAGGATGTGTTAGACAGAGCATCCCACTGACCTTGTTTCTTGGCAAATACTATCTTGAAAGTCTCTAGAGCTAATTCCATTGCCAGCCATTCTTTTCAAGGATGCCTTGTTATTACTCTCTTGGAAATAATTAACAAGCCGACATATAGAATAACATGTACTTTGTCGTGAAATTCTTGATTGAATAAGGTCGAGTAAACAAAGTGGTTTTAAACTCTGACTCTTGGGACTCTAATTTTCAAGAATTTTTCCCTCATATTTTGAAGCAGCTAAGTATTACAGGACAAACGGGGTGAGGAAAATGATCTTAAAATGAAACTTAGGGCACATCTTGACCTAAAGCAAGAATTTAGTCTAACCTTCCATGCTACTTCTGCTGACAGTTTTTGAACAATGAAAACTGATACTCAGTTTGAAACAAATATCAATGATGTCATCATAAATGATGCATTTTGGTTTCATACATGGAACTTATTAAAGATAAAATCAAACAGGCATCGTCCCCTCTCTATGTCTTAAGTCAAAAAGAAGGAAAATCTAAATATTTTAGACGATCCAGATCTACCAAACCATCTTATTAAGCTATGCCATCTATTAAAGAAATTGTTATATGATGAAACTCTTTGCTATTTAATTAATTAGAGTTGGATGAGGAATTGCATATAGAAAATTATACATTTGTAAATTCTCTCCCCCACCTTTTTTCTTTTCCCTAAAGCTTGTATTAAAGACAAGGGTCAAATCCCTCAAACCCACTCCCCCACCTAAGGGCCTGGTAGTGAGTATTTTTGGACTCTGGTCTTTGTGGTCCCCATAGCAACTACTCAACACTGCTGTTGTAGTGCAAGGGCAGCTACTGAAACATGTCTGTTCCAATAAAACTTTCTTTACAAAAACAGGTGGTAGGCTAGACCTACCTACTCATTAATAATTTGTCAGTTCTGGGCCTAAGAAAAAGTCTTACCAAGACAAATAATATCACTTTATTGCTGTGTGGAAAACATTTAGCATAAGGACTCTACAATATAGCAGAACCAAGCAAGGGATTGTGGGGAGATTATGATCACTGAGTGAGTGCAAGTCTCCAGAATACCTGTTGTATTCCCAAGCAGCTTTAATACCATCAACAGCTCTTTGTGCACTTCATAGTTTACACAATCCCCTTCCACACACCATCCCTCATTAGGAGGATCACATCCATGTCACAGACAAGATGAAGGGACTGTCACTCCCAGCAATTCCTAGCTCTAGCACCTTACCTTCTGATTCCAAGTGTTTCATGTTTATTCTTTTGAACAAAGCTATAGTGAGAATTCTGCAAGAAATGGAAGTGAGTGAGTGAATTCTAGAATGTCCAAGGCAGCCAACTGTGTCTCCTTTCCAAAAGGAGGGAATGATTCTGGAATTCAGGAACAGATAAGTAAGCACTCAGCAGGTGGTTAGGCTGCTGCCAGATCGGATGATTCCTTCAGGGTGGCCTGTGCAAGGACAGTCTTAAGTTTTTCCATTTTTAATCACTGACAGTAGTTGAAGGCCATCTCTTTGGTTAGAGAGGGTCTTTTTGTTCCAGGCAAGAAAAAGTATTGCCACTCTGCTCAAAGAAGCACACCTATAGCCACCACGAGACAGAAGACACTGGACAGATAGCCAGAACCAGAACAGACTCATGCACATACTCCCTGATGGCTTTTCTCCATGTTCAAAGAAGGGATCCGCAGCAGGAGCCGTGGGTAAGGCTCTCCGCTGCAGGCTACTGCCCATCAATCTAGTTCTGTCAGCTTTCACCGGCTTCTCTCTGCTGCCTGTTCTAGCTGCCGCTAAAGTGCCCCGAAGGTCATGTCACTTAGGATCTAATTCACCTGCCTGCTGCACTGTTAAGCCTGATTTTCAGGCTGCTTCTCCGGCTGACTATATGCACTTCCTAAGAAGCAGTTTTTACTCCTCTTTTTGGCATCTGAAAACTGTACAATAGCCAATTCCATTTAAACATATTAGCGAACCAAGTAGTTTTTTTCATAAGTTGCAGTTCAATCTCAGCGGTTGTATCCTTGGGTACCTTTGAAAAAACCCACGTCAATTCATGCGCCTGCTCTTGTCTGCTGCAGCCCACTCCAATCAGAGTTTGAGCTGAGAAAAGAGAAGCTAATCTCTTTCTGAGAAGTCTTTTCCTTCACTTCCTGTCAGGAGACGCCGTCACACTGATTTGGCGAGAAGTCAATGCAAGGAGCTTATCAGTGTCTAGCTAAACTTCTGAAGCATTAGACTGCCACCCTATTTTCTTTTCCCAGTTGATTTGGGCATGCTTTTCGAGGCAAAAGGAATAATACAGTTCACTGAGCTGCGAGGAAGACCATCAGCTTGGGACGTGAGTTCCAATTTTCCTTCTGCTGTGATTTTTGTCTTCAGTGGAGAAATTTGGCTGCCTGTCACCAAAATAACAGCAGAGTCAAGCACTGGTGTGTCCATTCGCTGAAGGCTCTGCGTAGACGGTAGGGTATTCTTCTGCCTTCCTCCGGAAGACCATTAATGTCTGAACGCATGGCCAGGAACACCTCTGGGAAAAATTGTGTTGTGAATTCCATTCCAGAAATAAGTGCAGAAAAGACACACTAGGAATAAAATGGCTTGCTATTTTCAAAAATTCACAGCTGAAATTATGATAGATATGGGCAGAAGCTGGAGGATAAACAATGGCTGGCCAGCTGGCTGTGGACACTCAGAAAGGCTTAACAGCCTGCAAGTTATTCGGATAACTTTCAAGCCAGCTTTTATGAGCCAAGCCAGAACGGACTCCCTGAAACCACTCTTTCCAGTACATGGCGTCACACATAGAGATGTTTGTGGAACTTGTACTGCAGCAAATACCCAAATCTCACAAACTAGAAACTGAACTGTTAACAGTGGGATAGGCATCTAAAGAAATCTTCTCTTATTTTTAGAATTTCCTTCACATATTTAAATTTTTGGTAAACTACTTCCTTAATTTTAGTGAATTATTTTACCTCTCTGTGTCTCTACTTCAATAAAAGAACAACATATTTTTTGAATACCTACAATTTACTAGTAATTTTGCTAGTGATTTTTGTGGCATGGAGGATAATAAAAATAGATGGTATTTATTTTATTCTTGTTGTGGGTCAGGTTATACGCTTGGCTGTGGGCAAAACCCTTCATACAAATGATCTGATTTAACCGTTGCAGGAATCTTACGGGGATAATCATGCTACTTGGGGACATAATGCTGTCATTGTGTCAGTGTGGAAGCTGAAACACAGAGAGGTCGATTATTTGCCTCGGATCACCAGACCCTACACTGGCAACTATGACACTGAACTGTTCCCTATTCTCTAAGCTGAGTTGAGCTTCTTATAGTTCAACGTGGTATGCAACATCTGGGGTTCACGTTAAAGTGCAATGTCTGATGAGCACCTCTGTGAAGGGGTGTTCAGGATTCTGCACATCGACCAACTTCCAGGCGATGCCAATGCCACTGGTACATGGATCACGTGACCAGGCTCCACCCTGCAGTCCACACATGAGCTGGCACAGGAGAAGAACATGGGGAGCTTTAAAAAATGCCCAGATCATACCTCGTATATATGGAAATAAAAATTCCTGGAATGTAGGCATGAGTATTTTTTTAAAAAAAGGTCTCTAAATAATTCCATTGTAGTGTAGTCATTTCAATAGTTTAAAATCAGCACTATGAATAATAGAATAAAATTGTATTGCACTGGTAAACACAGTGTTATTCTGTGAAGCATTTATAACATGTGTATGTGTGTGCCCATACTGAGCTCATGGTGTAATTAAAATGTACTTAGTGTGGGTCAAGACAGAAAATCAAAAACTACATTTAATAATAAAAAGAGTAGGCGCTGGAGGAAGGGCTAAGTGGTTATATCAAGTGCTAAGTACTCGAGTCCGATGCCTCAGCACCATATAGGCTGGGTGTTGTGGTGCATGCCTGCAATCCCAGCACTTAGGAGGCTGAGACAGGAGGACTGCCATGAAGGCAAGGCCAGCCTGGGCTCCATTGTGAGTTCAGGACCAGCCTGGGCTACAGAGTGAGACCCTGTCCGAAAAAAAAAACATAAGACATTTCCTCTTTTTCAACTTTCTCCTCACTGCTCCTATATTCTATCTTATTCCTCAGAAGATTTAGGGAAGATTACAAACATCTACACTTCATTAAGCCACTTATTCTTGCCCATAACATGCTGTCATCTGCTGGGGTGTGGAATGGCTGGATATTTCACAGCACAAAGGAGTAGGTGCTCACAGTATACCATCTGAGTATGCTGAAATCTTTTGGGATCCCAGGTAAGAAATAAGTTGAATCACTATTCAGTGAGGGGTCCTAGAGGAAGTAACATGTGATCAGTGTCTCTGATGAAGATGAATAGATATGAGGAAGAGGAGAAGGGTATTTGATGAAGGATCATAGTTTCAGCTGGGAAGACCAAAAAGAAGAGGGGTGAGAAGAACTTCAGTAAAAGTATGAAAACACAGACAGGAGAAATCACAGATTTTCTTTAGCATAATAGGGCAACTTTTCATTAAGATAATCTATGCTCTTTTTCAAGAAGATTAGAAGAGTATGAAAATCCCAACATGTAAGCATGATTAATGTTTGTAGACAGCAGGAAGTGCTCATTCCCCCAATTTGGTTATCATGCATTGTACACATATATCAAATTACCACAATGTACCTCATCAAAATGTACCAGTATTAGGTCTCAATAAAAGTAATATAAGAATGTGGTCTCAGAAATGGACAAGATTATGTACTAGAGGCAAAGAGGCACGAGAAATGGAGGATCTGACATGCGAGAGAAGTTCTATAGTGTTCATACTCAAGCAGAAAAGCGTCCCAAAGGGGCAGTGAGGGAGGTCATTGTAGGCGAGTGGAGTAGTGCCGTGTCACGTTGCAAAGGTGAAGCTGGGGTGTCAGAGTGGGAGACACCGTGGTCCAGGCTAAGGGATCGCTTTTACCTGTTGATTCTCCTACAATCCTCAGGTGGATTTACATGAGAGAAGTGATAGGGTTCAACTGGAGTACAGAAGGATGACTGCACTAAGTGAGGTCCCAAACAATGACGTCCTGGGCTAAGTTACTGGCAGGGGCCAAGAAAAGAGAAGCAGATCTCTGAAGATGAAGTGTCACAGTTCAGTAGACGTGAAGTTAGGAGAAAAGTAGTTTGGAGAACAAGAGGAAAGGCTCTAGTTTGGAAAGCGGGGTACGCAAGTACATGTTTTCTCAGGGTAAGTTGCAGAGAAGGACAGGATCCACGTGAGGTGTTTGTGATGTGGAGAGTCTTACAGACAGTAGGTGATATGGGGTCTGATGGGGGAGGACACAGTACACTCACAAGGAGAGAAGGAGAAAGCTGGGATAGTCAATGACTTGGACGACCCTGCTGTGTCAGACAGGCACCACTAAAAGTGTCATGGAAACAGAAATAAGACACTGAAGAACCTGTTCTCCTAAGTCATTAATGGAAGTTACGTAAACAACTACTGACAAAAATTAAGGCAGCCCTCAAAAGTCACCTGGATGATCCTAACCATTATCTTTTCTAAAGGCACAGGCGGGGTGGTAAAGTAGACTAGAGCTCTATAATTTCATCTTGTAATCATACTTTAGGCTAGAAGAGTAATTCTGGTTTCAAAGCCATCATTTAAAAGTATTCTTTTTTCCCTACAGAGAATGTTGTTATATAAGGACCTAACCTAATTTTAGGTAGGAGCGGTTGTGATGACTAATTGAACACCCTGATAGATTTAGCATAAAAAATCAGCTATCTGTTCTCTTTCTACAATTTTGGGATTTGAGACTGGTTGTCTAAAATATCTTCCTATCAAAATGTGCTCTGGATTTACCAAAGCTACTCAAATTATCATCTAGACAAGAAAGAGCAGACACTCCTATAAATGCGCTTATGTTCTTTTCCCTGAAATAAATATATGAGACAAATTCAAGTGTCTAGGGTTTTGATGTGGGTATATTTTTCCACATGGATGAAATCACCAAATAAACAGAGGAAGAAACACGGCCAGGCCTGGAACTCCAGAAATACTTGAACTCATTTCAGGAGATGAATGATTTCAATGGGAATTCTACCGTGAGACAGGCAGATGCAGGATGTAAATTTAACATGACAATGTAGTAATAGGCTACATGAAAAACACTGCTTAGAGAATGAAATCATTCCTCACTTCAAATTTCAGCTATTATTCAGATTTTCCAATTAAAACTCAATGTAAACAGAATAGTGTTAATTCAAAATTAAAACAACTATGCCTGCTTAGGTTCTACTTGATCTTACCTGCATCTATTTTTTTTCCCCCAGTGCCTTCTCCTCTCCTCGACTCCTTGTTTTAATTCTCTAGGCAATGTTTTGCATTTTCTCTATGCTTTATTAGTGCTTTGTAAATGCTTCAATTGTGTATTGCTCCTATCACATTGTATCTTAATTTTTTTAATGCTTGTGTTTTCTTCTATTAGATTATGAACTTCCAGGGAAGAATTTATGCCATTGTTGTTGAATCAATCAAGAGACTAAATACAGCACCTTAGACATAAAACTCTAGGAAAAAGAAATTGATTTTGAGTGTGTTTAAAACAAGACAATGAGTATCAAAATAGTCACTAAAGGAAAAGTAAATTTTTCTTAAGTTTGTTAGGTAGTTTTCCCTTTGTGTCACCATTCTGTATTATTATGTGTGTTGAGGATTGAGCCCAGGGCCTTAGGCCTGCTAAGCACAGACCTAACCATTGCGATACAGCACATAATTATCATTTTGATTTCAATATGGAGGCCGACATCTTTTAAATGCTTAGAAACTCTAAAGGTCTTAAGTGTGTCCTGCTTTCTTACTCATTTTTATATTAGAGCCTAGCAATGGAAAGAATCTATAATGTTTGTTGGATAAATAAGCTTCCCATCTGCAAAAGTTTTCTGCCTAAGGGTAGACCTCTGGACAAGCCTAGAAACAGTTGACAAACACAGCCTCTCTCCTTTTAATCTTTGTATTGCACTGAAATTTTGCTTCAATGACACTGACTGACCAGCCCATCAGCCAAGCAGCCATGTAATCAACCAATCAAGCCACAGATCAAAAAGGCAATGAATATGTGTTTAGTGAACATTTTATTCCCTGATTCTATTTCTCATCAAAAAACTTTTGGCCAACATAACAAAAGGATAGATTATTTATTTGTATGTTCCCTCACCCTGCACTAAAATATCCCATGCATCAAGGAGTTCATTTACAAATCTGATGCCTCAGATAGTGCTTAGTACCTACACACAACTGTTTCTTTCACTGGACAAACTAAGATGAAAAGAATACAGGAATACTTATTAAAGTAAGCATGAGTTTAGTCCCGTTTCTTTGTCTTATCCTTCTCTAAACTTATGTAATATCTAGTGTGTCTGGAAATGTTTTCTCAGGCATCAGAAGGATCCTTGCAAATAAACACATGTATTTGCAGGATGAATATATACTTGAAGAAGTAGGCCAACATTTAAGTTGTTGTTGAGTAGTCCCAGCCCATCAACTTAGGAAGTTGCCCACCTGGTAAGGCACAGGTAAACAGACTTATGTAAGGAGCACTGTTCTGAATAGTGCAGTAGGGGAGAAGAGTTAAAGCATTTCAAAGATCAGAATGTAAGCTGGCGGCAGTAGTGTGTGTTTGTAAAGATTTCAGTTCAGTGCCTTAAAATCAAAATAAAAAGCTCAGTAGAAAGGCCACAGGCTCAATCTCTAGTATCATAAAATTAAAAAGAAAACAATAATAACAAAAACATGCAACGCTGTTCAGCCTGGTCTTGGACCTTAATCTTGGTAAGCCTTAGAGTTCTCCACTAAGGAAGACTACTGGACAATCTATGATTCATAAATATTACAAGTTTTTAAAAAATATGGCAGGTAGTGGAGCAACACTGACACTGTGGGCTGCACAAAGTGACCTTATTACAGATAATCTGAGAAACACCTTACCAGGTGATGCTGGTTAGGATCAATAGGTCATATCATGTTGATCTGATATTTTACTTCTGTGATTTTCTCACAGAAATTCCCACATTATCATGAGAAAAACAAAGCACCACTACCTACTGAGGAGGAACATTCTATATAAGTACAAGAAAAGTCAAGACCAGTATGCAAGAGCCTTGTCAAGGTCATTAAAAACAAAGTCTAAGAAACTGTCTTATCCAAGAGGAATCAAGAACCACCTGATGACTGAATGCAGTTTGGCATCTTTCATGGAACTCTGGGACAAAAAGAGTACATTAGGTAAAAACTAAGAAAAATGTGAATAAAGTTGAGATATTAGTTAACAATAATATCAACTGATTCATTAAGTATAAAAATATATTAGTCCAATTAAGATGTTAATACAAGATGAGGAGTATATAGAAGCTCTCTGTGTGATCTTCATGATTTTTCTATAAATCTAAATCATTGAAAAATAACAAAATATTATTTAAAGGAAACATCATAGGAGGACTAAGCTAAAATAATGCAGAGTAAGTTCTGAACACTTATTATGTCTTACAGCTTATAATTATTTTACTGGCTACTTACTTGAAAAATTAGGTCATATTGCAAATTCAGAAAACTTAAGCTGTGACCATTACATAAAATCTCCTGCTCCTGATAGTAAAAATGTTGCTTTCCAGCCTGAAGGGCAAATGGTCAAGGGAAAAAAAAAACAGTTCACAACCATAAAAGCAATGGCTGCGAACACTATAGAAGCACACCGATAGTGCATATGTGACACGTGCAGTCCTAAGTGGATGCAAAATTACATGCGCTGTACCACCATGGCAGTTCTAAAAGCACTGGGGAAAAGTGTAACGAAACGACGCCAAAAGGGATGGCGTTGGTGGGGGTGTTGTGGGTCATTCTTCATATTCTCTCTGCTGTCTTATTTTTCACAATGTGGTGACAATATTTTAAACAGCTAAAATAAATTTAATACTATATATATACAATTATTATGAACAAAAAATAAAAACATTTAATGAATTTATTATGAAATGAATTAACTTTTTTTCCTATTCATCAAAGTAGCTTTATCTGGGGTTCCAGGTAGAAATCCAGCTGTCTGTAAATGTGAATGGCAAATACTACATCATATTGAGTTACCTCTAATAGAAATACAGTATTTCCTTTCATAAATTCCACAAACAAGAGTAGTATACACAGAACTTGTGACTTCCTCATCCATATATATCTGATATTTTCATACTGTGTTAGTTCTTTTTGTCAATATCTCAACATAACATATATATGTATATGTGTATATATATATATATACATATATATATACATATATATATATATATATATATATATATATATATATATATATATAAATTTGAGACAAGTTCTCGCTCTATAATTCAGGCTACTCCTGAACTCACTATATAGCTCAGGCTGGTCTCGAACTCATACCAATCCTCCTGCCTCAGCTTCCTGAGTACTGAGATTATAGGCACGCACCACCATGCCTACCTTATGTGGTGATGGGAAATCAAAATCGGATTCTTGTACTTGCTAGGAAGTACTCTAACTGCCACACTACTCCTCCAGCCCTATAATCACAATGTTTTTTAAACTCGCTGCTAGGTCTTAAGGTGTTCAGTAATTTAACATATAATCATAAATGTAAATATAACACAAACTTGTGTTTTAAAATGCTTGGTCAACTATATATCATTACAGCTATTTTTCTGTATAATCCTATGACTTCATACATCAATCATTATTATAAAAATTATCCATAAAATTCAACAGACTGCCAAAGACAATCGCAGACCAAAAAGTTTAGGAATATCTGATCGAGAGGAAGGTTGAAAATATCTCCTCAAATAATTTCAAATTTCACGATGCACCTGTGTATGAATTTTTGTGTGTGAACAGAAAGTGTAGGCAAGAGCTTTACACCAAGAATGACAAGGGGTGATTAACATCTGCCTGTTCCCAGGTGAAATCAGCACTCCGCTGATGAAACACTTCCAAAGTGGGGTAGAAAGTTCATAGCATAAGCTATTTTCTAAACTTTCCAAAAATATGATTTGTCATTCAGAATGAATCCCTCAGGGAGCACGGCAGAAATATTTTACATGAAAGTCCTATAGACCTGAAAGTTACTGCATTATAAACCCATTTTTTTTTCTGTTTATTTTCCCATTTTCTTTACTAAGAACATATTACCTAATGTCAATAAGAAAGACAGTAAAATTTAACTTCAGGCTTTTAAGATGAGTTTTTGCCTGATTCCAGTTGGGGAGTATGTGTATCAGAAATGAGCAAAGATGATGAGGATAATAGCTAAAATGTATCAAATCAGGAGCTGTACTTAGTCAAATATATATTATCACAAGCCCGTAAGGCAGGAGGTAGCATTCCATCCATTTTAAAGGAGGAAGCCAAGGTGTGAGAAGGTATAATGAAACGAGTGATGGGACTAAGGGTCAAAGTGGGTCGTTAAGATTCCCAAGACCAAATCTTTAACGACTGCCATACTTTCATGGATGTTAATACAAAACAATGTATTCTGAGTGCTTGGAAGAATTTGGCTTCTATACCTTTAAGATGTCAGACATAAACACACCACATGAGAAAAATTAATAGCTTAGGGCCAAGAGCCAGAAGAGAAGCCAAGAGAGGAAATCTGAAATCTTTGGGAATGAGCAGAGAATCTCACAGAAAGCATCTCTATAGCATAAAGGCAGAATGTGGCTGATACAAATGATTTTAAGATACCCATGGCACAAATATGTTCCCCAAAGAGCTCATGCTGTAAACTCATCCTTGTAGAGTGGCGTAAGCATCCCAGACTCAGGTGATATAAGAACCAGCCAGGAGTTTATGGCACAGAAAGGTTCCCCTGAAAAACTTCTAGGGTGCAGGACATTTTCTGCTGCACAATGTGAGACATATTTTTCACAGTTGAGTTTTACCTCCATGTTTCCTAGTCATTCTTGTGTGTAGCAGATTAGTCCGAAACTTTTCAAATCTTCTTCTGCTAACTTCTTGGCACGTGCTAAGAACAGGAGTCCTGGCAGCTTTAGGCTACATTCTAAAATTTCAATAAAAATTTATTCCATATTTATATGTACAGTGTAGTGCTTAAGACTATGAGTTTCTGAGCCAGAACACTTGACTTTCGAACCTGGTCACACTGCTGTTAGGATGGGTGATTTGGGCCAGTCATTCAAATTCCTTGTCTCTCAGTATTCCCATGCTCAAAGTGGGGGTTGTAACAGCATGCCTACTCGTGAGGCTATCATGAGAACTACGAGCCATCTTACATACAGCCCAGGCAGGGTCTGGCATATGGTGAGAGCTATCTAAGTGCTAGTTGTTGTCACAAACACCTTTATTGGACTCTAAGTTCTACCAGAAAGGAGAACATTGATATGTATGGTATCAAGCACCTGCCTGACGCAATATGAGTGCTCAACCCATATTTATCGACTTGCATCACCCAAAAAGTGGACTCAGATGTTTTTCCTATCTATTCTATTCAAATTTGCTTTTGCTTACATTTCTGTGCAGTCAGATATCAAGCTCAGTAGACTGTGGAAATGTTTTCATCGTTATACGTTTTGGTCCCATCCTTAAAATAGGAAAAAAAAAAAAAAACCCCACAGAAGAGCTTCTAGTGGTTCATTTCACTCCCAAACACAGAGGGACTACAATGTGGCAATCGGTCTCTTGGTGTGGTGAATGTTCCATGTTTTGATGTCTCAATCTGGTGGCCAGGTGGCCTGAAAGCATACTTCACACAGAGCTGGTTCCATGTGAGATCAAATAGTAGGTAAAATGTCACCTTGACTGTCACTCTGTGCTCTCTCCAGTCTGCTTCCAGGCTCCACAGTCACCACACTGCTTTGCCTCAGAACAAGGGAACATGAACGGCTTCCACTGTGGTCTCATGCTGGTGTCCTTCTCTGCATCCATCCATCCACCCACACTTACCAAGTGCCTCATCCCCCTCAGGCACTGCCCATGGATGGGCTGCAGACATGCAGCACACAAAGACCTGCCCTGAAGGAACTCAGTGGTCTACGTAGCTTCAGGAACTGAGTGTGAAAGAAATCACACAAGCAACCAAAGTATCATAGTTTAGATCTGGGATGTCCCTCAAAAGCCACATGTGTTTGGAGGTTGTGGAGTGCCTATGGAACCATGTGCTATTAAGAGGTGGGTCCTGGCTAGAAAGGATGAAACAATGTGGCTTGACCTGGAAGGGGTGGATCACTGGGACATGATCTGGTAGGATTTATATACTAGGCCCACCCTTCCTTGCTCACTTGGCTTCCAGTCTTCCATGCAGTAGCTTTCCCTCCTGCCGGGCATCTGCCATGAGCTTCCACTACCGCCAGCTACCAGTGAATGGATTGAAATCTTCTGAAACTAAATCTTCCTCCTTTAAATACTGGATATTGGGTATTGCATCCTAGCAACAAATAAGTAACTAAGACATCAGGTGTGTGATGAAAGCCATTATAAGACAGGACCGACCCTCACTCAAATGGCGAGGCTGGAGGAGGAGGGCTTCTGGGCAGAAGTGGTGACTACACCTAGTCTTGAAGGATACACAGTGTGATCAACAAATATCATGATTGTCTACTCTTAGAAAAGATTACAGTCAAAGAAATTTTGCCATTAACCCCCTTAAAAGACTCTTATTCCTTACACACTCACCCCATCATTTTTGCCACGTTCTGTGGCAGTTCCAAACCCCTCTTTGGTGAATTGTTCTGTCACGGCTAATTTGATGTCCTAAATTGATTGAAAATGTCTACCTTTCATAGTCAGTTTGGATTTGAGGAAATTACACGGTGCCAGATCTGATGAGCAAGGTGGGTGAAGGCACATTTGATGTTTCTTCATGAGCCTGCCCTCCCATTAGATGGCACTTGGCAGTAGCAGTCACTGAATTTTCCTCACTACACTCATGAAAGAGGCTTCCAGAATTGCTTCAGAAAGTGGCAAGAACAATAGGATAAGTGGGTTTGAATGAAGGGAGGGTGTTTTGTGAGGTCCTAATGGTAATGTCTTTTGCTGTAAAACATATTTAAACTTTAAACACTCACTGTATATCTTAATCATACCGTGTCCACAGAACACACCCTCTCCGAAGAGCTCACCTCTTTCTGCATCATCTGGATGTCCTCAGAGCCCTGGAAATGCATGGTGTTCAAAACAGTAGCTGTCATTGCCCCTGTCTGCAGCCTCAACCCGTCCCACATTGTTACAGTGCCTCCCTCTTGAAAGAATCAGAGCTAACAATTCAATCCTTCAAAACCAAGCCGAGTTTTCTCATAAGACTTTTAGTCTTTGCTTCTTTATTTCAAGTTCACTTTGGATTTTCACTCATAATTCCCACCGTTTTCTAGTAGACACATTAAGTGCTCAGTAAATGGTGGAGCATTATGCAAATACTAGTGGCTTTTATTCTAATTAGCACTAATTCCCTTGGTGAGCTCATCTACTCTCATGGTTTTAAATACCATCTATACACCAATGAATGCCAAATTGGTATTTCTAGCTCTGAACTTTCTCGAGTTTTAGAGTAAAATTCTCACTGCCTACTCAGTGTCTTCACTTTGACATTTAATAGTCCCTTTCAATTTCATTCTCTCCACATCGATTCTTAACGTTTACTGGTCACACCCTCCCAGGTCTGCCCCTCTCACGGCTTTTGCCCATTTCAGCTGACAGAGCAGCTCCGGCATCCACGCTCAGCCTCCTTTCCCTCTCCTCCCTCTTATCCCATCGACCTGCTTCTCTAGCAAGCACTGTCCACTCCACTGTGCACGACCACGTACGTCCTCCACCTCCACTGCCTCCACACCACCCCGTCACGCTGCCACCGCTGCCCCTGCCGGACTTGGAAAGCTCCGTCCTCACCTAGCTTGTGGCTTGCTCTTACCTCTCTAGAGAGGACAGGGTGTGGAAGGGAAGGTCCCAGGTGCTACTTTGATGGAGGCTATTTGAACCGAGATTGTAAGGTGAGGACAGTGAGTCTGTGACCATTGGGAAAATTAACCTCCGGCTCAGGGAAGAGCAAGTGTGCAGCTCTGGGACAAGACTGCGTTTGATGTGTTTCCAGTGCAACTTGGGGACCAGAGAGGCTGGAGTGGAGACAAGTGCCATTATTTCATACATGTCTGCTTGTTACTGTCAATCTTTTCCCGCCAGAATGCTGGCTCCTTACATGCAGGGCTCCTTGAAAAAAACAAGACAAAACAATCACAATCTATCCTAAGATTGTAAGATTGGCCTTATTCACAGTAAAGACTTAGTCAATATTTATTGAATGAATTCTCACTTTAACAACAGATCTGACTGTTCACAACTTGATCCAAGGCTTTTATCCTTTCTTGTTTTGATAGTGTCTATGATTTGGAATGTACCTCCACCTCTTAAAAGCATCTCTGTAATGTCATTAACTCTAATACTGCACTTTGCAGCCATCAGCTAATACCATTTCTGGCCCCTCTGTAGAAAGACAACTCATTATTCAGTCACAGGTGCTGGAAACCGAGCTCCACAGGGCAGCAGGACTGTCTGACTGCCCAGGGTAGAGGGCCATGTGGAGGCTGCTACTTGGTCATAAGGGCTGGGTGCTTAGCACATTCTGAGTTAAGTCCTGTGGTTTATCCCGTTCAAGCGAACTGTCACTATGCTCTATCCTAGGTGACAAAGTAGTTGCCCTAGGACTCTAAGAGAATGAACACTGATTCAAATAAGACAGTCAGAAACAGAAGGTGAAATACTGAATGGTCTCTCTGATATAAGAGCCCCAGATCATAACTCTTATGGAACTTAAAACGAAAAACAAAGTGAAACAGGGGAGTAGGGAGGGGGAGGAGGGAGGGAGGGGAGGGGAGGGTGGGGGGGGAAAGAAGGAGAGTGGGAAAGTCCTTGTCACCTTGACAAGATACGTATGTGCACAAAATGCTCAACTCCACTGTAAACCTTAAATTTTGCACATATACATATCAATAAAATGGGGAAAAATCACGTTCTCAAAGAATATGGGGGAAAAAATCCCGATATTGTTATCAGATTGTCAATATAGAAGTTATAAGTACGTGCAGTTGATACAGTCTGCATAATTGTGATTAAAGTGTTTATGCAAAAATGAAAAAAAATAGTTTGAACAACTTGCAAGGTGTGAGAATTCCTACTGCAAGTGGACTGACGTGGGAACAAAGACACGATCTGGTAGGTTTGCTGAACTGGATTGAAGTGGATGTGCTAATGTGGGTCTATGACACTGTTGCTAAAAGGCCCAAGAGGCTTCTCCTCAGCTAATTCAGACTAATTAGCAGGTCTTCTAAGGGCACAGGACCGCATTGGGTTTTCTTTGATGTCTTTATCCTACCTCTTCCTTCCCTCTCACTTGAGTGATAAACTCAAGGCAAAGTGTAAGGTGTCACACGGTGGACACTAGGATGCATCCTGTACTTTTACTGGAGGGCGCTACCTGACAACACAGCCTTGATAAGCTTATGGACCTTCTCATTCTGATCCATTTTGACTTGGCTCCTGCTTCACTAGTTGACACTAATTTTTTTGGTCCATATTCTAAGTATAAAATAAACTACTTATCTGGAGAGCATTTTTGTCTTTGAAACTCTCATCAAGTCATTTAAATAAAAGACATAATGCCAAATATTATTGAAGCTTATTAGTAAAATGCTATAATGCAGAAGGTCTCTAGGATATAAAAATCATGATTTTATGCACTAAATTTAGTACACACACCTATGTACGTGTATATATGTTTTTTTTTTTTTTTGCTAAAATACTAAATGTTGATCTAAATACTGGAAATTCTGGGAAATAGGACTGAGTAGGCAGGTAACTATCCCATTAAACATGTTTATAATGCTACTGAGACAGTTCTATACTGAAATAATGATTTATTGCTGAATCCCAAAAGTCAATGGAAATGGTTGTAAAAGTCACATTTATGCAATAATAGTCAATTAATCACCAGTGTCATGTAATTTGCGACTGAGACCTTTATGAGTGCTTTCACCAAAGAGCTTTAAATCCTATTTTAAAACAGTATAGTGACTAGAGACCCCTGTGTTCAAACCAGGTTCAGTGTTTCTAAACATTGACTTTATTACCAGGGAATTGGATATTTGTAAGAAACATTAAATTAGTTTCATTTTTTATAATATTTTCCACCATTAGGCAATAGCTGGACTATCTGAAGGTTAATTCCACAAATTCTATAACCCACTAGAGGCAGGGAGCCTGAGGAGTTAAAAAATTTAAGAATATTTTATATTCAGAGGAAAATTTCTGAAATATAAATGTTGTTATTTACATTTCAAATGTATTTTATATATTTTAACCCACATTACTATTATTAAGCTGTTCATTATGAAGGTAATTATTAGATAATGAGAAATGGTTACTGACCTTATGACTAATGAATTTAAATGGATGTAGAAACTATTTTTCATTCTAAAGTAATAGTAATACTTATTCCTTTCTAGAATTTATGCCCTGTCTTTGGCAAGTAACAATGGCATAGCTCATGAGATCTAGTTGTCTAGATTATCTACAGTAAAACTCACATTATATTAGACGTGGCCTACAGCAGAAATGCGTGAGAGGCTACTCAACCTACTTGACTTAGACCAAAACCAAACCAAACCAAAAATATACATCATTAAATGCCTTAAGTATAAATCTCTGATGCTGTACATGAAAATGACAGATCACATTTGGGCTGGAATAAATGAGTAGGAATTTTACTTCAGGACATAGGATTTGAGATGAAACTTGCAATTCTTTCTCCCAAAGTGCTGGGGTTACTGGTCCATGCCACTAGGCTCAGCTGTGTGTTCTTCTATTGACACATTTAAATTATGTGATTTTGAGTCACTCTAGTCTTCTTTGGTGATTCACGTACTCAGCATACATTAAAAGCACTATGTATCAGGTGCTACTATCAAGGTGTAAGAGGTATTAAGTTGTTCTAAAAAGTCGAGGTCTTTCTCTGGTACATGGAAACAGCATAGGAACTAGGTTGCAGAATTCACAGTAAATTTCCAGCTTTTGGGCTTCCTGACTGTGTGATCTCTGGTCAGCTGCTTAACCCCTCTCAGTCTTGATCTTTTTTCCTATATATGGTCACTGAATTACTGTGAAAATCAAATGAAATGTTTTATGCAAAGGCGTTATGTAAAAAGTGAAGAACAAATACTACTTATTCTAACATTACCATAGTAGTGATGAACTTGTCCCCTTTATCTGATTCCCTTGTGTTTACTGGGACATTTTCATGGTCCTTTTGAATCATTTTGCTAATCTCCTATGAGAATAAAAATTACATTTTTCAGATTTTAATTAATAAAGATAAAATTTTGTCTATGAAGTTAAATCTTAATATATTTTATATTAAATACATATTTAATATACATTTACAGATTTAACATATACTTAATTCTTCTCATTATTTTTATAAGTAGCCTTTTTGAGTTTACCTCAAGTTGAATGCTAAACAAAACATGACATATTGAAACTGGAATTTGGTAGGAGTAAAGTTGCTGGGAGAGCAGTGCCATGGGTATTTGTGTGTGGGGGGGACAAGTATTAGGACCAATGTGGACTATCAAAAAGAGACAATTCAAGAATGTCCAAAAAAATCCTGAAAGAGGCACTTCCAAGTTTAATAACAACATTAAAATTGGATGGTGAAAGAGAAATATTAAATTTCTGGGATTGAAGTTAATGTAGAGTGGTTCTGTCACTACTACCATAGAAAGAGAGGAGTTGGAAGTATAAACTACAGTGAGAAGGGAATATGATATGACTTTGTTGCTGAAATATTGAGGTTTGAAATGACACTGGTAGAGTATTTTGATATTCATTTCTTAAAGTGATGGAAAATCTGGAAACATAAATCAAAGAGAAGACCAAAGGTGAAAATGAAGCACTCTGGGTAACACAGTACCGTTGTTCACGGCTCACATGGAAGACTTTATGTGTGACTGCTCTGGCTCACAATGGGTGACTTCCTGTATGACTGCTCTAAGTGCTTTCTAAGTAAAGAGTCATTTGATTTTCACATCAAATACTATCCTAATTTATTGATGAGCAATCCACTATACAGAAGAGATAAATAGCTCTCTTACATTACACACTTACCTACAAGCTATGTTGGCATGAGATTCTAGGACCAGCAGGGTAGTTGGAAAAGCAGGTTTTCAGCTGAGCTGTTCTAGAACCTCGGTGAGAAAGAGATTCTGGAAGGAGCGTGGTCTGTTTGCTGTGTCAGAGTCCTGGAGGAAGGGCTGGAAGTCCATGGATTTGGCAGTGTTGGGGAGATGAGGGTGGTGCTTTCCCAAGTCAAACTACAGAGTATTGAGGGCTTGGATTTTAGTGGGGAAGGGAAGCAGAGGTACAGAGTCATTTGTAATGATGGTTGCCCATGAAAGATAGTAGAGGAATTATCATTTAAGGAGACAAAGTGGAACAGATAAAGCTTTTAAAATGAGAATATAGCATAATCTGTCATGTTTCCCTGGTCATAAATTTCAGTCTACAGAGGCAGAGGATCGTTGGAAACAGTCAGATACTAACAAAACACTGAGATTTCTATTTATACTTTGCTAAGATAAAAAGTTTAGTGTGCAAACTCATAACAATTTCACAAATTTTTAAATTTGTCAATGAAAAGAAAGGAAATTTGAAGTGGAAGTTGCATGGAAAAAAACCCATATAAAAAGTGTTAGATTTTTAATTAAATATAAATTAACTTGCATATAAAAACTACGGTCAAATGCAACATTTAGACACTTTGAAAATGCATATGAAAGCTACCTTCTGTAGCAAAATGTTTATTTGCTATTATGCAGACATATGTTCCCTTGTTACTACAATGACTTTTTAGTCTCCAATGAGTGCAGATGAATTATAAAATTTGGCTACTACACAAAGTACCATGAGAATTATTCAACTACGGAAGACAAATGGTATTGCCAGTGAAAGGCTGATTAAAATGAGGAAATTGAAACAAATAATAATATAAATGATTCAAATTCTATTAATATCTATTTGAGACATGATAAATCAATTTACAATAGAACTAAAGAATAGGAAAAGGCTATCAAATCATTAAAATCAAATGTTGTTTATAAGAAGTCACAAAGAATAAAAAAATGATTACTTTTTGATGTATAGAAATAAGTACTCTGTTATTGGTGTAAAAAATATAAACCAGACATTTCAAGAAGAAATCAGTGGAAGGGGAAATGTTCAGGCATGTCTATTAAAACATTATGATGGTTTGGAGCTGGAATGTACCCCCGCCATCTCATGTATTTGGATGTTATGAATTATGTATGGAACCATGTGTTGCTAGGAGACAGAGGCCTGGTCCAGAAGGGTAGATTAAGGGCACGTGCTGGATAATAGGTGTGTGGTGGGTGACAGGCATGTGGCTGATTATAGACTACAGGTGTGTTACAAGCATGTGGTGGAGTAAAGGCTTAAAATTGTGAGGTGAGTCCGAACATCGAGGCTAACCCCAGCAGAGGTGGATCAGTGGACCAGGACCTGGAAAGGTCTATGCTACTTACTCCCTTCCTCCTGGGACTGGGATTCGTGTTTGCAATGCTGTCAGGAGCTGCCTCCACGTCTGCCTCTGCTATGTGCTTCCACTGTTGTCCGACACCCATGAATGGACTGTGACCTTCTGAAACGGTGAGCTAAACTAACCATTTTCCTTCTCTATTTTGTGCATATTAGGTATTCAGTTACAGCAACAAACAACTAAGACAAACATGCAATGGTGAATAGGGCATTTTTTTTTTTTTTTGCATATAAGGCTACACATGCTAAGTAACACTTCCTTTTAGAGACAGAAAAAGAAAATCAGTGTTTATTTACCATACTATAGAGATTTAAGTTTCCCTGGAAAGGTGCTTTCAAAAAATTGTTGTATTTGTAGCCTAAGATATTTACAGGAAGAAAACTATGGATAGAGATAGAAGTGAAAATTACAGATGCTCTGGAGACAAAAAACAAAACGGAGACAGAAAATTAGCCGTAACGAAGGCACCCCATCCTAAGATGGTGCATCTTTGAAAGGCCTCTCACTCTCCACTTGGATTAGAAAGATGAATAGAACTTACTATTTCTTTACCGTTTTTCATGTAACCAAAGGCTTGGTAGTTGGAGTGCAAGGATTTTATAATTGTGTGATCTTCAAAGAATATTGTAGTGGACTTACACTGCATTAAATGGTATTAGCCCAGGAGAAGGGCTAGGTTGCTTAGGAGTCACATATGATATTCTCAGGAAAAAAATATTACTGTTATACACATTTTGTTTGATAGTAGATACATGGATATATTCATAAAATGCAATGTAGATTAGGCCTCTATTACTGTTCTGTGTTTTTCATAGGTATAAATATGATATCTTACAACTTTCAAGAATAGGTTAAAAGAATTTATGAGATTAAAAGGAATATTTAGGAGGCAAATTCATTTTCTGTAAAAATGATTTGTGACTTGAGGTTGGTTTAGAAATCACCTATCAAAATAAAAAATTCTCTGGATGTAGCAACTGTAACTTGTCATGGGGTTTTCTGGGGTAGAGATGGGGGCAAGATGGTTGTAGAGGGAGGGTAGTTTGTAGGAGTGAGAATTTCCTGAGAAATTATGCTATCGAGACAGGAAGAGGGAAGGGGAAAAGAAGGTTGTGTATGAAGATGGATGTCAGGTAAAATAAAAATTGCCCACTGGCTAGGTGTTGGCAGCAGTGATCCATAATTTTGAAAGTTTAGAATTCAGCCTTGTTAGTAATAGTTTATCAGTATTAACAAGGGCATGTGCATACATGGCCTCCTGGCCACTGTGTGAGGTGATATTTTTTCAATTGGTTATTTTTTGCTTGGTAATTTGGACCGTCATTCTTTGCTCAATCCATTACAGCAATTGTGTACCACATCCAAGCTACACTCTGGGATAAAGATTTCACATTGCTGTTACTCTTTTGGGAGAGCAGTTTGTGGCACGTATGCTCATTAGAAATAGTAAAGTTGGCTGACTGTTCCTCTGTCAGCAATTGTGTTTTGACTCTGATTATATTCATTTGATTGTGGTGTTTTCTATTAGGGACAAAACATGGATGTCTAGAACTAATTGTCGGGCCTACCCCTTCATCACGGGTGGACTTTGTCCAGTTTGCTGATTTGAGCACACCACAGAAAGGCCATGGCTTTATACTGCTCAGATGAACACTCGTATTTTGTTGCTTACAAATGGCCAATTACATAATTTTAGAAACAGAAAGGGCAAGAGACAAATCTAATTCACCATCATGTTTCTGCACAAAAAAAGCCCAGGAGAAAGAAATTGTTTTCTTTTTTCCAGGTCTAATTACCTTCTCACATGGTTCTTCCCACTGGGAATTAAGTGTTTGTCTTTTGACTTCATGCAACTTAGTGAAATCAGGATATCTTAAGACCTGGTATCAAGTGGGAGACATCACTGGGGTTCCACATGTCGGCAGGGCAGGAGGGGATGACTGGTGTCCAGAATGAATCATGTTAACTGGCATGTCCTTGGCAGGGTTCCATATTTTGCCATTTTCCAAGAAATAAGAGCTGATTAGAGGGTCCATCTATCCTGTAATCCTTTTTATTTCTTACAATCATTGCTGTCCACAGAAGTTGGGAATGCTATTCATCCTGGGCTTTTCCCTGGAGGGTTTTAGACAGTGGTCAGGCTATTATTAGCAGCCCATTGAGCTCCTCTAAATCACAAAGCTCCTAGCTCACGCACATCCGGTCAGTAATTACAGGCCTGGCAAAGGCTGGACGGTATGCCAGAAACTCTTTCTAAAGAATATTATCATTCTCAGTCAATTAGCTCAGTCTCTATTATATTTAGAATTGCAGACTGTTCAAGTAAGGACTAATGTATAC
The DNA here is from genome assembly GCA_004027205.1 of Ctenodactylus gundi. Lineage (NCBI taxonomy): Eukaryota > Metazoa > Chordata > Mammalia > Rodentia > Ctenodactylidae > Ctenodactylus > Ctenodactylus gundi. The sequence continues at coordinate 10,643 of PVKB01006142.1, read as the reverse complement.
ATACATTAAGAGGCAAGATATTGAGTCTTCAAAATGTGAGCTTCTTTCCCTGTTCTGTCTCAACTTCATTTCTGAATTCATTTTTATGTGAATAAGTGTCTGTCATTTTAGAATGAGCGTGCTGGCATATGGCCACGTTCTTCACCTACCGGAAGGAGTGGTGGTCGTCCTTCTATCCCTATCGCTTTTTCTCGGTTCTCAGCTTCACTTCAACAATTTCCTGTGCTTTTCTTGTTGGCTCCGTTACACACTCTTCCTTCACACATTGTCATCGCACAAGGCTTGCTCTTCCCACAATCCATCCGAGCAGGTGTTCTGTCACATCGGGAGTATCTAGACTGGGACGCTTCCACAATGATATCCCAGGATGTCCACTGGGAAATGTCACAGCTGTCTATGTTACGAGTGACAAGGAATGACCTACTATACTTATCTATCTCTTCTGAAAAGTGCCCCTTTATTTCCTGCAGCTATTATTCTAGATGGAAGTGTTTTCCCATACAAAGGGGTCTCCACTCACATTATTCCAGGTGCAATGCAAGCCATGAAAAAGACTGATGTGTTCTTAACTTCAAATTTGTTCGCCAAATTTTAGCCCTGTAATGAAACCAGGTGTATGAAAATGAGAATTTGGCTTCACATTGCATGTTTGTGTTGCTGCTGCTGCAGGAAGTTTCTGCCCCTTTCTCCCCTTCCTGTGGATGGGATCAGAGAGGTTATTTCAACATTCTGAAATCTTTAAGTTGATTTCTAAACAAACTCCAAGAGTTGTTGAAATGATACTTTCAGAAAAGATGCTTTATGTAGCTGGTCAGAAAAAGAACTCCGCAAGGCCCTCGTTCCATACTATAAAATAGAATTGCTAGAAGAACCTTCAACTATTAGCCTATCAATGAGCTCTTGCAGAACGCACCTATCACTGGGAAGGGGTTAATTTAATTTTCTCTGTCTTTGCTTCTGCAGATACTGTCAATGAAGAAGCTATAGAAAGCTCCAGAAGAAAACACAGCAAACCTGCATGTAAATCCAGAGGAGCTGGCCGCAGATGAGCACAAGGTGAACCTCTTTATTAAGGACTTGAGCAGGAATTTAAATTATAATCCCAGAGTGAGTAGACATCTTTCAGTCCCTACAGACTGTATAAATGATGTAACACAGCCGATGAGCCATCAGAGAGCCTGGCCCCAGAAGGAGGGAGCTTTGCCAAGTGTTTTCCCTTGTTTATAAACTGTATAAATTAATACTTTCCCTGCACTCGCTTCACCCAGGACTCTCCAAGAAGTACTGAGCCAGCTTTCTTTAAATGGTTTGAGATGCTCATAAAGGTTCCAGATCTGAATTCTTTTTTCAATTTTTTTTTACCCTTTCCCTGTGGCATAAAGACATCTTGGGTGTTTTTTTTTTTTTTCTTCTAAAATATAGTGACTCTTTTGGAACTGATCATTGCAATGCAAAACAATTATTCCATGTTAATTTGTTTCTTTCCCCACGTACTCAGGCTGATTTTCTATTATACACAGTTAGTGGGTTACCTATTAGACTTGCATAACTGCAGCCACCCCCCTTTATTTGCTTTTTGTCCCCCTCTTCACAGCTACCTCTATTCTGAGCTTTCAGAGGAAGAACAGCTCGACTCGCTGAGCCAGAATCGGAGACTGTGGACGACTAAACAGTAGCAGTGCAGTGTACTGTTTCTGTTCTTACCAAAGAATTTGCCACTAGCCTCCACATAATGATTTTATAATCTAATTAGACAGCTTGACAGCACCCAGAAGGGACAGCATGCAAACGCACATCTGCACAGCAAGTTAAAATGAAGACAGCAGCAGAGTTAAGATATTTAAGAATGTAAGAAAAGCCACAAAAAAGCAACTAACATTTAAAGTATTTTCAAAATCTTTTTATAGCTTACTCTCTTATTTGTTTATTTTTATCTTACCTTTTTTGTTTTTTTGAGACAGGGTCTTGTTTGGTAGTCCAGGCTGGTCATGAACTCGCTATAGAGTCCAGGTTGGCCTCGAACTCACGGCATTCTCTTGCCTGAGTCCTCTCTTGTTTATAAAGCCTGAAGATCTCACTCATTTCTTTACTTCAATATGTCACCCACATAAACAAAGGACAGTCAAATTCTTTCCCTTCAAGTAAAACAGCCCCCTTCTGAACGTCAATGAAAACCTCAAAGATCTCTTGACATTCTGTGCTATCTTCAAAAAACATTAACCTTCGGGATGGCTTCTTAGGAACTACTTATCTGTCACTGTTTCAAAGTGAGCAAGGATTCTACAGAGGCGGTTTGACAATATCTTGTTATCTGAGACCTGTCCTAATCCTGCCTTATCACATCTTAACTAACTACATAGGTCAGTTTTGTATGATCCTATGTTTTCCACAGAACATAGTTTTGTTTAAACCTCAATAATTATGTCAATAATTAAAATCCTCTTGTAATTTCTAAAATCTGTGTTTAGATTATTTGCTTATTTAAATGACAGGTTTAAAATTTTACATCACAAGTCTTCTTGTTGTGGGGACCTTTGAAAACCTCTGAGCTGATACTTCATCGGACAGCAGGCATAGCTCAATGATTAGAGCACTTTCTAGCAAGCACTAGGTCCTCAGTTCAATCTCACAGCACCCTATAAGCCGGGAATGGTGGTATATGCTTCTGATCACAGTACTAGAGAGGCTGAGACAGGAGGAGGATTACCTTGAGTTCAAGGTCAGCCTGGGCCACACAGTTTAGGACCAGCCTGTACTAGAGAGAGACCTTGCCTCAAAAGACCAAAATGTTGGTACTACATCATGATGAAAAGTATCCATTTATTGATTAAATAATGTGAAATGACTCAGACATAGTTTCTGTTCTCTTTCACCCTAGAAATCAATGAAAGTTGGCTGCAAAAAAGGTGGGGTATACATCAAGAAAAAAGAACCAGTGCCAGTATAGAGCTTGACATTTTCTTTTTATCTGACTGGCATTTTTAGATGTATTTATATAGACAAGTATATACTAGTGAAATGGGGGTAGGTTTTTTTGGTCTTATTTAGAACTTTCTTTCAGTCACATTCAGTAATAAAACATATTGGATTAGTTATAAAGCATAAGTGCAACTCACCCTAGCCCTCAACCCACACACATCCCAGGGAAAAAGGAAGAGATAGTAGCAGATGTGGGGGGGGGGGGGCACCTGGTAACACACTCCAGAGATCACAGATGGGACAGTGTGAGTTAAATGTGGACGGCCAGGGCAGAGGTACTGGGACTACTGGGACTCTGGGTAAGCCTCCCGTTCTGAAGAGTTGCCTGCTCTGGAAGATGGCACGGCACTCTGCTGCAGAACACTCTGCAGTCCCGTTCATAGTCTTGTGCTATGAACTTGAGTTAGCGCCTTCATAGGGGCTTGTTCTCCAATCTGGGAACCCCTCCCCTCGAAATTAATGGAAAACAGGTTCCTTTTCTTCCCCGCGGCAGGGCTTCCACGTCCTCAGTCCTCTGTATCCTTTCCACCACAGACATGGGCCTAGGTTCTAGTTTTAACCTCTCATGTCTGCTGGGCTGACATGTCCAGATGAATTTTAATGTTCCCACTACTTCCTGACAAGGAATCAGAGAGGAGCCATGAAGCATCCCACAGGAAAAACTACCTGCGAAACCGGGAGCAGATCTGTCTCATGAGAGGCAGCTTCCAGATGCCAATTCTTCCAAACATAAACCAGCATAAAGCCTGCTCATACTTTACGTCATGTTGACTCACTCCCCGTGACTGAGAGCCGAGCATTCTAAAAGGCTAAGGCAATCTAAGGCCTGCACCTTCTCCTGTGCTAAGCAGACACTGCTCACTTAACTCAAGCACAGAAATATAACTGATCCTTTTTTATATTGTCCACTCAGCCAAGAAACAGAGTCCAAGGTCCAGGCACTTGTCCCTTTATGTTGTCTTGGTCATTTTCTCCTCACTGCACACAACAGTCAACACATATTAACACCACTGTCCTACATCCTTCACCCTTTTTATTTATTTTGAGACAGGGTCTCACTAAATTGTCCCTGCTGGGCTTGAACTCGTGATTCTCTTGCCTTAGCCTCTCAGAATGGTGAAATCACTGACATGTATCACCTGTGATGCCTGGTACACTGATATACTGCTTCACGTGCCCTTTGTCATCTCCATATTAGAGCACTGCCCAAAATATTGTGCTAGGTTTTCCTTGCCAACAGGACAGCTGTCTTGAGTGATATGTGGCCAAGAGATGGCCCAAGGCAGGCTCTGTTCCTTATAGCCACTTTGACCACAGCTCCTTGGCACAAAGCCATACTGTGCCCAATAATGAGCCACAGGGGCCTCAGTGCTATGTCTTCTCTCTCCTGCCACCTTTTTTCTGCTATCTCTCTACAGTTTGCTTCCTTCCTAATTTAGTCAGTGAAGAAACCATGTCCCCTGGCTGAGCAGATGTCCAGTGTAGACAGCAAAGCCCCTTCTCTCTTTCCTTCAGGCAACCCAACGCCTATGTCCTGGGCTGGAGTAGGGATGGGAAGCGTCTCTTTTCCTTTCTCATGAGAAGTGTACTACCCTGTATCCCATCACAAGGTTTGCTAAACAATCAACGAGCCAATCATTACATCTATCTTGAACAGTCACTAGTAGACAGAAATGCTGAGCCATGCAAAGGGAGGTTGGATGGATCACAAAACAGGACACAAGGTTATTGAGTGACAGAAATCACATGCAGGCCCTGGGTTTCCGAGTCACGGCTAAGCACCCAACTTGCCATCATGGAACCACCTTTGTATATCTCAGCAAGCCAGGATCCTTAGCAGTAGTTAATAATTCTGTTGCACACATTCATCAGAGCATTACCAGAGAAACTCACTTTTGCAATACTTAGAACTTGTAACTGTCACAGGAAGGAAAATGTCACCTCTGCCAGAGGCACAGCATCTTGTTCAGCTCTTATGTAAACCTACTGTCAGGTAACCCCACAAACTGCCCCCACTTGCCTCTGGGCAAAATGTCTCCTTTTCAGAGAAAAATGTCACCTTTTCTCTAGGAAATGGCAGGTGGTTATTATTTTTTTTCCAAAGGAAAAATGACCTTTGCATTTTGTTAAAAAGAAAACCAAAGCTGTGATGAAAAACAACAAAAAATTTTCCCACATCTGTTACCTTGTATTTAAGGTTCTACTTTGTAAAATCTGAGATTATACCTGTCACCACGAATGTAGCCTGTAGGTAAATGTCAATGACCAAAAACTCCTGGCGTCTTGTTTTTCAGGAATGTTCCGTGCACATAAGGTGGATGCTGGTGTTCCAGTTCTTGCTGCTCCCAGCTCTAGTACACACACACACACACACACACACACACACACACACACACACCCACCCTCTTAACCTCACTCACATTTCAAAGCCTTTATGTCCCAATCTAGCTTCACAATCTTATATAAGTCTATCAGAGATTTTTCTGACAAACACCAGTACTGCTACACAGTTTGCTTATTATTGTACTTAAAGCAGGTGAAGCACTTCAGAGTAAATTTTAGAGATGTGGTTCTCCACATGCCTCATGTTTTTATTCTCTTATAAATACATAGGAGGAAGTATATCCAGTACTGTCTCTCACTTTGTCTCTCTCTCTCACTCTCTCATAAGATGAGACAACAGGAAAGGCAGAAAAGAGAGAAGAATTTCTCCACTTTAACCAAGGAAGAAAGGGATTCAAAGGAGGTGATCGATATGGAGAAAGTTCTAGATGGATTTTGACTTCACAAAATGAAGTCCCCAGTTCTTTTGCAAGTCTCTATTGCAATGTGATGCCCGCTTCACAGAGCCCGGCTTTGCAACAAAGCAGGGAACGAGAGGCTGACACTTGGCATCTGCCATGTGTGCTCCCGCCAGTTCATGCGAACCCTCAGATGGAGCACATGAGAGGCGCATTAATTACCCTGGATGCAGGAATAATGGTTTTGCAGCTGCAGCACTTTGAATATTTGCAGACTCCAGCGTGCACAATCTCTAATTTCACTGGCAGTTTGCAAAAAAACCAAACCAAAACAAAAAAAAAAAAACAGCAGAATTACATTTATAAACATAGGTCTGCATGGTGATTTATCTCCTATAGACTTCAGCGGAGTCTCCTCATTTAGAATGCTAAGAGATTCATACTTATGTATTAAGGTCTAAGATTTAGCTGAAAAGAATCAGAGACACAGTTTCTTCCCCACCTTGCTCACTCTGCACATAGATTGCACATATGTGTATCTATCTATATAAGTAAACTAGTCATTGAACATTTATGGGTCCATATAACCCTCAGTAGAAATTTGACCAACTTGCTACGTGGACACTTAATTCAGAAAGTCCTAGGTCTCTACAGAAAAGTCACTTCACCTCATGCATTTTCCAATGCTCTTATCCCTCTGACTTTTTTTTTAATGATTCAAGACTGACTTCTTTTATGTGTGGATTATCAAATGAAAACGAGAGCCATAATGAGCCAAAGAAGAGTAAGTTGGCTTCAGATGTTTCTGACATCCACCTAGGAAATAGATTCGAATGCTAGGAGACATCTAAGTGACACCTTGCCCAGCGGCGACTGGTATCCCCACACAAGAGACAGAACCTCCCCACCTAAGCTGTTAGTCTGCGAACAGAATGAAGGTTGTCTCTTGCTACTCCAGGTCTGAAAATTGTCTGCTAGTTCTTTTAAATAATAATTTTAAAAATCAAGACTTGTTTGCAGATGTTTAATGAACAACCAAGACTTGTCTGTAGATGTTTAATGAACAATCATTTCATTCCCGGGGTCCAGAGGATGGGTGTCCTAAGATATCACCCTCCTTTCACATGTGCAACATTCCCAAGAAGCCACAGAGATCCTCCGTGGTTTGCTAGATGGTCTTACAGATACAAATTTTGGCCACTATGTCAAGAGATGGCAAGTGCCATGTCCTTTGTAACTACTTTACATGTAGCAACTCATCCGATGAGATGCTTAGTTAAACTAGATTAAGAAAAGCCTTAATAACCCTTAATCACCCTGAGGCAGCATATTAATAAGTAATTATCTATGATTTTTTCAATTAATTTCATGCCTCAGTTGTAATCCATGTCAGGAAGTCGGTGTTGTAGGGAAAGATTCATACGTTTATTTTATATCCAAAATGAATATTTGTCATGTTCCTGGCAGTGAACAACCCTTAGCATTTATTAATGATCAAGTCAGAACCCCCCCCGACCCCCCCCACCCCCGGTCCAGGCCTCAGACAGCTTATACTCAAGAGGTAGGTGGAGGCAGCAAATGACAGAAGTTTAACAATTAAGTCAGGGAAGGGCAGGAGAAACTACACATGTTCTATAAAAGGCACACTTTATCTGATGAAGCACTAGGGTGTGTGTGTGGGGGGGTGGGGGCCGAGAGCAGCAGGGTCTGAGTCAGAGGACACTTCTTACGAATACATTTGGCAATCCAGACTGCAGACCTGCTCAATCTTGGCATCAATGTGTATCATTCTGGTTTACACATAAGTAAGGGAACTGGCGATTCTGGACTCAGACATAAAATATTAAAATGAGAAAGAAATGAAATGCATAGAGAAAGTATTTTTAGTCCACATTTGTTTCTTAAGCTGAACAACGTGTCTGCCCTCTGCAGACTGCCTCCTTCAAATAAGTAGGAGAGGATCATGTGAACTCCATAATCTCAACTAAATTTCAATTTCAGATTTTTAAGATGCCAAATTTTTTGCTCAGTAGGGTGACTCTAACATAAACAGTCCCAGTGTTCTAATGTCTACTGCCATTCTGAGCTTCGCTCCTATACCTAGTTGAGGCCTTACCTACTTCTGAGTTAGCACCTAGGAGGGGCAGGGAACATGTACTATAAAAGCTGTGAAAAGCTTTTTTGCAGAATAACTTTAAAATCATGGTGATGAAAGTTCATTTACAAGCACTGACTTCGTGATCTTGAAGGGCAGTGAATATCATATCTTAATCATCAGGTGAATTATCTGAATGGATACCATATGAGCAAAGCAAAGCCAGACAAAATCTCAAAGCAACAGGCTTGCTGCACCTGTAATCAAGTTCTCGGTCCTGATGCAGAGATGGAAACACGGAGCATGACTTGAACCCTTATCTCTACTCCAGTGAGTTTCTACCAGAATGGGATTTTCAATGAAGAAGGCAAAAAAAAAAAAAAAAAAAAAAAAAAAAAAAAAAAAAAAAAAAAAAAAAAAAAAAAAAAAAAAAAAAAAAAAAAAAAAAAAAAAAAAAAAAAAAAAAAAAAAAAAAAAAAAAAAAAAAAAAAAAAAAAAAAAAAAAAAAAAAAAAAAAAAAAAAAAAAAAGGTTGGGCAAAGCAAAAGGAAAAAAAAAAGAGAACTAGAAGGAAAATACAGAAAGTGTAACAGCATTCAATCATCAAGTCCTCTTTTAAAAAATACTCAATGAGTTATTCATGAAGCATGACATGATTTAGGAACAGGTGCAATAAATTTATTTTTAAATATTCTCTCAGGAGGTTTGATCTGTAGATGAAATCAAGTGTTTTGTCAATTGGGATGCCTGTGTCACTTACATATCACACTGGAAGGAGGACAGGGGGCAGAAGTTGTTCAATGTGGCTCTCCCTCTCACTTTTGAAATGTCACATCATTGATCCAAAAGACACAGCACTATAGGGGAGATATCAAGGATCTGAACAAAGTGATGTGGGGTTGTAAAGGTTGGGCATGTATGGAAAGCACCAGGAGTGAATGTATTGACAGGTACAGTTTATTTCTTCTCCTCTGGAAATATTAGTATTGGTCAGCTGGCTAGAAATTCAATTCCATTTTCTGGCTTTTATAGAGACCACAACGTTTTTGTAACACGTTCTGTTTTTAAATGTCTAACAAGACAAAAGGATGTCAAGGGATTTTTAAAGAGAATTCTCTAACATAGATCTCAGCCTGATTATTCTACTAGATAAAAAAAATAAGTTGAATTTTAACAACTATCTTCTTTATTTTTATTAGAAAGTTAAAGCCAAAGACTGGCTGGTTTCACTGCTCATAATCTCTGGATATGGCATTTTGAATCACCACTGTTTTCTCTTTGCTAACAGAGAAGTGGAAATAAAAAAAACATTATTAATACTTCTGTGCTATCAAGGCTGTGAGGGGGCACAGCTAGTGTCCATGAAAGAAGAGGTCATTTTCTAAGGGGATATTGAGCAAACTCAAAAAAATTCAGAAACAAAGAAGCCATAGCAAGAAGATAACCACGGCAAATAAAAGACTAGTAACAATTTCTGCCTCCTTTCCCATCCACGAGTCGAGTCTAGGTGCCCTTGAATGTGGGCTGACTCAAGTCTTTCTCTGATCAATACAATGCCATAGAAATGGTGTTGTGCAGCTTGAGGCTAGGCCTTAAGCAGGATGGCAGTTGTCTTTCTTGAGACATTTAGTAATGGTCAATCCACCCTATTCCTGAGGCCATGTGGAGACCCAGGAGCAGATCTCAGGTGCTCCAACCATCCCAGCTGAAGAACCAGCAGTCTGTGAAACCAGTTGGCACCTCCCAGCCCCGGAGGGCTCCCACAGGAGGGCAGTGGCCTGAGGCCTAAAATCAGCCTCAAGAATGGCCCAGTTGAACCCAAGCGAGAATGTAGCGTTTTAAGCTCATAATCAGTTGTTCCTTTAAACCCCTGAGATTTGGCACAATTTGTGACATGGCAAGAGAATGTGACTACACAGGCACTTCAAACAAATGGAAAACTCCATCTCTTTAATTAGTTTATTTGCTTTGGGCAATTGATAAAACTGCTTGAATTGACTTAAACCACTTACACGGGAACGTGGGGATGTGGAGGTGGATGGTGGCAAAAATTGGCTGACTTGTCAAGGTGTCTAGAAGGCTACGGGTGGCTGAGAGGGCAGTGATGGATGGCACCTTTTCAATGTGACCTCAGTACTCATAAGAAACCCTGCTGTGGGTAGAAGCTGATTATAAGGTGACAGGAGAAGACATGGGGAACAGTTTTAAGTCACTTCTTGAGATTCTTACAATGCTTTCTCATGGATGTTCAATTACCAGCCATGGAATTTTGCTCAACTGCTAAGGAGCTAAGAATTTGGGGTGGGGTGCAGTGGGAAACCAAGGGGTACCATTAGCTGAGAAATCGGCACTGACTAGCAGCACTAGGAGGATGGGCACTACTGTCCCGTGGAGAGCAGGGCTGCCTTCTACCCATGCACCACTCACTCGTGGTCTTCTGGCTAATCCTCACTGTTTTCCAGAGGTCAAAAGGTCACTAAGATTTCAGATGATGCAACTGTGGGAAAGAGTATTTCCAAACACTTCTAAAACCCCAATGAGGGAGAAACTGCTTATAGTTCAATGGCTTAGACTGATTTTTAGAAGCCAGTTTATGAGGCAGATATGAAAGATGAATTAAATATTTGTTTATATGTTTCCTATTGGGTGGATACCTGCAGACTCTACCTCAAAAATCAGTACCCAGAAATGTTGATAAACACTACTTAAACACAGTATGAGGATGATTTTCAGAGATCAGTGGGTAGACTGTCCACATTCTAAGACTTCTAGCAGATGCCAGTCTGGACAAACACAGATATTCCCTTTGACAAAGACTTTCAAATGAGT